>PVIR01014927.1:0-39322 GCA_004026965.1 Petromus typicus | reverse complement strand
TTGGAACCCCACAGAAACTCGAGTGAAGAGTCAGTGGCCACAGTAACATTTATTAGATTGAGGTGAAGAGATATAAATGATGCTACACTCCGTCTCATCCCCTTCTCTTCACTCCATGCCTAAGTTCTAGCTAATCATTTCTTCTAATCTAAATAAATTTTCTCAGGTTCTTTTCCCCCATTCATTTCCTTCTTACCCCCCACTCACCTAGTAATAAAATGGGAAAATGCTTTAAAATGTCACACTTCAAGTTAGCTCAGCTGGAAAAGTTTAAAAATAGTCAACCTGAGGAACTGAGATGCTTACCAGAACCAAACACTGTTAACAGCTCCTCCTAGACACCCTTTAAGTTCCCACAGAGTGACAGAGTTGATGTGTGAACAGGAACCCTGCTGCTTCCCTCTCATGTTGCTGCTAAGCCTCAACATGCAAACTCTTCTCCTGGACAAGCAATGTCTGCCCCAGTCAAGGTGGAGCACAGGCAGCTGTCTCTCCCCACATCTGAGGCCTTAGGCTGTTGTTGTAGTCTGGTTAGTCTCCATCAATATGAGTGGCATAAAAAGCATGCATTTTACATTACACCTTTCCTGTGTTATAATCATTTATGCTTCATGTTATTGAAGTACAATATAGTACTTCAGGGCACAGGCTTTGAAGAAAGATAGCATGAGTTCAAATTCCTGGCTCTGCGACCTTTGAGGTAGGTATATTGAGACAAGCAATAAAACTCTCGATCCCTTTGTTCCCTCATCTGAAAACTAAAGTAATAATAATTCTCATTTATAGGGTTAGATAGGAATTAAATGGTAACAAAGATAATTCTTCAGAATATATCTTGACAGTCAGCATGCTCTATACAAGTGCCTACAAGTTATTGCCTACAAGTGCCTCTACAAGTTATTGCTAGTGTTTTCCCAGAGCCCTCCCTCAGCCAGATTGTTAGCTTCTTGATAGTAGGTTTTGAGAACTTCAGAACCATAGACAGAACCAAACATCCATATGTGTCATAGTCCTTTCTTTTTGTTCAACTCTGAGTCATATTTCTTAAATCACTTTAAAAACCTACAACCTAAATACATATTATCAAAAATAAAAATTTTTAGGCCGGGGGTTTAGCTCAGTGGTTCTGGTGCCTGTCTTGTAAGCGCAAGGGCCTGGGTTTGATTCCCGGTAACCACATACCATACTGGGATGGAGACTCACACCCAGCAGCAATCAGTACCAGATACCACAGTGCCGGGTGTGGTGGCTCACGCCTGTCATCCCAGCACTTGGGAGGCAGAGGCAGGAGGATTTCTGTGATGTGAGTTGGAGGCTGAGCTCAGGGCCAGCCTGGACTACAAAGCGAGAGCCTGTCTCAAGAAACCTAAAAAAAAACAAAAAACAAAACAAACAACAACAACAACAATAAAAACCCCTACAACCTAAATATATATTATCAGAAATAAAAATTTTTAGAAATAAGTATTGGTAGAACAAGTGAATGGGTGGATGGATGAATGAATGCACAAGCATGGTTCCACCTTTCAAAATTATCTCTACCCCCAGCACTCCTTCTCAGTCCTCAGTTAGGTTTCTTCCCTCTTTTCCTTTTTTTTTGCCTACTCACATGCACATTCTTATTATTTGAGTTCATCAGTGATCATATGGGATAGGCCTTGTTGGAGAATTTTCACTGGTATGTAGTTATCATTATTTCCAAATATTCAACTCTCTTCTTGCCATGGTGGCTTCTCATGCCAGCCTGTCTAAAATCTCAACTTCACTTAGATATTTCTTATTCTTATTTAATTCTTGAGTATTTGTCCTTAACATTTATTATTGTAACTATCCTGTTTATTTTACTTACCTCATTTATTATCTGGAGTGTTGAGTTCCTTGAAGACAGGGATATTTAGATCCTTAGGCTCTAGAACAGTGCCTGATCCATAGTAGAGTCTTGATAAATGCTTTTGAATAAATAACTAAATACAGATACGTCCATATATACATATTACATACTTTTAATAAACTAATTCATACAAATCTCTAGGGATAAAGATTTGAGTTTGTTACATCCCTTATCCAAGTCTTCACATGCAGCCTATAAATGAATCAAGAATGCCAGTCTCTCTCCCAGGGATATAGAGAGATGATCTTGGTGAGGTCTAAAAGTCAGAGGAAATATTCACTTGACATTTAACAGTTCATTGAAATAGCAAACCTGATGCAGAGAACCAGTGTAATTTCAGCAGCTGCTGGTTTTGTTTCTATTAAATGTCTTATTTCGTTCTGTGTTCTGGTATAACTGCAACATAACCTGGCAGGTTTAGAGAAAAAATACCAGGTATCCAGAGCCCCCTGCTACTCACACTTCTTAATAGAAGGCATCTGAGAGAAAACTGAGAGACCACAATTCCTTTGGCCCATGCTGTGTTCCAGGTGCTCTACTAGGAGCTTTACATACCAGATCTCACCTGGCCTTAGGTACTACTTTGCAGGAGGGTAAGTGATGATGTTGTTACTTGTTGAAGGCTGACTCTAGGGCCAGTATTTTAATTCAAGCCCAAGGTTTCCACTCTACACCATGTTTTCCTGCTCTTTCTGATTGATGTGATGTTAAGATGGGTTATTGGTTTTCATCACACAGGCCAAAATTACAAAAAGAGCCTCAGAATCCTTTACCTAACTTTATCACCTTCATTAGAAGTTCTTTGTGCATAACTAGTCATCAAGTGTCATTCAACCATAAAAGACTCAGGAAGCAAACTCACCCCATGGTCTAGCGGAAAAGAGCACAAAAGTCTGACAAACAGCATTGACAACTACCTCAGTGAGTACAGTATTCATGGCTCAGTCAACTCTGTAATGTGTGGATAACTCCTTTACTGTCTGAGACCAAATTCCTCAGTGGCCTAGTGGCATAAGGAGCTGAATCAAAACAAATAAAGTCTAGATATAGTTCCTGTGTTCAGACATCTGTAGACTGAGTCTTATACCTGCTACATATCTTTGATTTATGGCAAATGCATTTGAATTTCACATTTGGAATTCAGGCCTGGGCAAAAATTCCTGGAATGGATAATTATAGTCAGGCATAACCAATGTTATAAGCTGACAAAACATAATTCTCCACAACAGAAGAGTTATCTTTAATCCATCCAATGTTCTCACATGTCCACATTCACTAGCAACACCACTGTTTAAAAATAGATAGCCACTGCACTGGTGATGTTTGTGCTTTCTGCTGTGGCTGATTAAAAACCACACTGTAGAAGGTCAACAAGGCCCTACTTCAGCTCTAGAGGCAATAACTAGCTGCCGAAAATGAGTAACAGTGACTCAGCATGCGGCCAAGGAACCAAAAGTTTTGTGGAGATGAATACATCATGAGTCCAATCTTGGAAATGATAATTCAGCAAACAATTCCTGAAATGTTGTTTTGTACATTAATGGCAGGAACATACAACTCAAGAGGGTGAGAGACACAGACAGACCATGTGAGACAGAAAGACAAGGAGGGACATTGAAAGAAGCTCCAGGGATTGGCACCACAATGTACTAGTTAGCATAAGTGTTAATTACACTGACTTGCCAGGCACTACTGTATATTGTGTTACTCAGTATATTCTGCAATTCTGTGACATGTAGACCATTATCTCTATATCAGAGATTAAAAAACTGGGATCAGAAGGGTTGACTGATTTTCCTGGAGTGTCACAACTAATAAAAGGTAGACTAAAATGCAAGTTCCTTTACTTTAAAGTAAACCTTTAAGCACAGTGAACTTACAGCTATGGCTTGGCAAACAAATCTGTTCATATTAGTGGAGCCAGAAGTTAAGGACAGGATTCAGCTAGTTATTTGAATAGACCAAAGAACCAACAAGATCAAAACAGAATCAGGAGCCTGGAAGGTCACTTAGGACATGTCTGACTATATCCTCATGTCCTTAGACAGGGTGGCAAGACATCCTAATTTTGTAGTTTAAATAAACCTAATTACCTTTTCCTTTTACATTCTCAAAAATTTTACTGATTTGAGCCTTAAATTATATAGCTACTTTAACTTGGGTTCAGACTTCGGTAGGGCTACTAGTTTAGTCCAACTCTTTCTCTTTGATTTCCATTTGTTGCTTACCAGCTTGCTTTGCATAAGCAACTTTGGAAGCAGAAAATCATGACCAAGAGAAGCAGGACTAGGTAGGGGTCCATAACATTCCTCGGGATGGACTGGTGGGGAGCGCATGATTACCCAGGAGTCTGGGAAGTGGAAATACAAGTGAATAGCCTGGCCAGAAAAGCTTCACAGCCAGCTCAGGAAGGAGGTCCACACCAGAGGGCTGGGAGACCACTGGCTTCACTCATCTCAGGTTCCACTGGGTGGGGAACAGTCCTTATTCTCCTTGACATTTTGCCAGTGAGCTGTGTTCCACACTGTTAGCCTGTGGCAAGCAGGCACTGAGATGAGACTCTGCCTCCCCCAGCCCACAAAGCCTGCCCCTGTTGCCCAGTGAAAATTACAGGCTATATTACAGGCTGCATGTTGGGGAAGTAGCCAGAGGTTGCTGATACAATCAGAGTTCAGGTAGCTTTATTGAGAATTGTGAAATGAAACCGTGTTACCCATGTGCCTGAAGTTGAATGAGAAACCCCCTCCCCCACCCAAACAAACTGAAAACAATAACTGAAGCTCTTTTTTACTTCTTTATAGAAGTATTATAGAAAGCTCTAGCCTAGAATCTAGACACTTTCCCTGCTTATAGAGAAAATAAGGCTCCCTTAGAATAAAGCAACACCCTAAAGATCTAGGAAAGGAAGATGATTATTGCCACACCTTGAACTCCCGGCACTCATTTCAGGAGGGGTTTTTTGGAAAGCCAGGCTACCAGAGAGCTACCTACCTGATCTTCAGACACCACACAAGGCCAAGATGCAGTCCCTACAATGCTAAACACAGACCCTTCACATCATTTAAAATACTGGGCTCGATTATGAGTTTGTTGGAAAACATCTATTTGCTGCTTTTTAATGTTGGTTCTTACTAAGATTAAACTAAAGTATGATGACAAAAGTCAAAAGGAGTGGGGTAGAGGGCTGGGGAGTTATCTCAGTGGTTCCAGTGCCTGTCCTGCAAGTGCAAGGACCAAGGTTCGATCCCTGGTAACCACATACAATACTGGGTGTGGAGACTCACGCCCAGCAGCAATCAGCACCACATACCACAGTGCTGGGTGTGGTGGCTCATGCCTGTAATCCCAGCACTCAGGAGTAGAGGTAGGAGAATTGCTATGATGTGAGTTTGAGGCTGAGCTCAGTGCCAGCCTGAACTACAAAGTGAGACTCTGTCTCAAAAAAAAAAAAAAAAAAAAAAGAATGGGGTAGAGATAATTTAAAAAGGAGTGTGTGGGAATTTGGGGCAGTGATGAAATGCCCTGTATCTTAAAAGGATTTCAGACTTAGAGATGTGTGTGTGCGTGCATGTGTTTGTGTGCGTGTGTGATTGTCAAAATTATTTCAGTGGTACCCTCAAGATCTGTGCTTTTTACTTTATGTAAATTTAGTATCCCAGGAAGAAAAGACTAAACTAATATTGAACTCTAGCTAATAATGTGCCTGCTGTAGTATTTAGGAGAACATAGATTGATGCCCATGATTTATATTAATATGTCCCCAACACAAAGACTGGATTGATGAATGGAGGGAGGAGTGGATAAGTCAATAGATTTACAATCAAGTACAGTCAAATGTCAGTGGTCAATTCTAGGTCAGGATGCTCCTATTAACTGAAAACTGTATTGTTCTATATGTCTGAAATATTTATAGGAAAACACTGAAGGGAAAAGGTTACTTCTATTAGGTAAGTATTTCTCAGGTGTTGCTGATCAGAATCCTCTGGGATACTTGTATTGAAAATATAAATTCTAAGACAGGATAGGAGTGGGTCTTAGGCTCTCTGCATTGCACATCAGCTTTCCCAGGTGAGTCCCAAGATGAGGAGAAAGGAAGGCTAGGGAAGCACTGTTAATTAGGCTTGGGAAAGTTGATGATGGATGGCAGGGAGAAGTGTGCACCAGGAGAGTATGAACACCACATTCCCACCAAGCCAGACAACAGTCCTGACACAGAGAACCTCAGGTTAACAAGCTCTTCCAGCAGAGCCGGCAGCTCAGTGGTGGAGCACTTGCTTGGCACATGTGAGGCCCAGATTTCAGCTCCAGAGCAGCAAACAAAGTGAAACCAAACAAGCTTCTCATGGAACTAGGAAGCTTCCAAGAAGCACAAATTTTGGCACTTGTGCCCAAAGAAAGAGGAGTGTCTCAGCCCAGATCTGGTAGTCCCATTCCCAATATTCTCTCCAATGTGTGACTAAACTGTAAATTCTAAGCATAAAATGCATCAGCTAGTGAAGAGTCCTCATCCTGGAGGAAGGAGGCCTAGATAATGATGTCTCTTGTTTCCTCTTGGTCCTTATCAGAGAAATCACCAGGTCTGTGAGAAGGAGAGAATTTAATTCAGGCCTTCACTTGTGGAGAGAATTATGATTCAGAACACTGAATAATAATACTGCTTAACATCAACCCCAGTCAGCGTTCTGTGCAGGGAGAAAAACTACAAAAATGAAAGAAACCCAGTAGCTGTCCTTGGAAAAGCTCTCTTCCATAGTGGAACCAGACATAACCAGGTAATGAGCAGGGCTGTACTTGGTGCAGGTAAAACAGTGAGGCCATGAGAAGCTCAGAACCTGGGGTCCTGTGGAAGACCAGCGCACAGTTATTTGTAGTACGGTGGAGAACAGCAAGAACACTAGCTGTACCACTATCCTTACCCAAAAATAAAAGAGTAATATATGTTAGTAATAATGAGTGAAGTATGTGAAATACCAATGGAAAAATACAACAAAACTTCAACAAAAAGTGTTTCTAGGGAAAGAAGGAGGAAAGTGAAGATAATCAAAGAAGAGGCCTTTACCTCCTTCTGGACTGGTTTATTTTCTAAAATGTGGAGAAATCTTTAAAGAGTCAAAGAGATTTTGTATTCTGGATCTTTTTTTTTAATCTCTCACTGACACACTTGGGGCCCTATGGTCAATCCTTTGAGTTTGGTGAAACCCGCCAACCAGGAAGGGCCATGGCATGCTCCCTAATGCTCAGGGCCCCACACACAGCATCCTGGGCAGCCCGTGGGTTCGCAGCTCCTTCACTGCCTCTGCTCCTTTCAGTCTGACTCCAGCTTCCTCGTGTGACCACACAGGACAGCAGGGGCACTGTCACAGACATACATTTAATCTGCTCTAAATACTGAAACATTAAAAGACTCTAGTTAGCTCCTACTCTCAGGCCTGAGTTCCTACCAGAGGCCAGGTCCTAGGGACTCAGAGGAAAATCGAGTCCAAATAACTCTTGAACATTGCCTCAGTCACCAATTAAGTCTCTTGTCCAATGTCATGTGGTGATAAGTGCAAATCAAAGGCTGCAACCTCCCAGCCGACACATAAGGCAATTAGCCATCTAAAGATGGAGTCCTACTAATTAGTGGCAAGAACATTAGGAAGGCAGGCTACCGAGGGGAACCACACACACATCCCTCATCTCATTCACTCCTTCAGGGGTGAACTCCATTCATGGATTCCATTCATGAGCTCACTGAAACTTTAAGTTGCTTTTTCTTCTTTGATAATTCTTTTCTGTACAAATCATGGGTCATTTCCTTACCATAGGCTGCAGTTCCACTGACTTGATGCCCATGATCAGGCAGATGTTAGAAGTCTGTCAAGAGCCCCTTCACCAATACCATCATGATTTATAATGTTCATCTCACACTGCACCAAGCATTTAAGGCAGGGGCTGTGTGCCCATCCAAGGCCAGGTAAGGGGCACCTGCTGGGCACCCAAGGGTCCTCTGTGAGGGAATGAGAACCATTTGGTAAGGTCAGGGAGGCAGCCTAGGGAGAAGGGACAGAGAGTCCATGCAAAGTCTTCTTGGTCCAGGGATGTGGTCAGCTTGATGACAAGAAAAGAAAATGGGTTAGGCATCTTCGTACTGTCCTTCTGTGTTTCTGCTTCTTTCCTTCCCCAGCATCACTTTAGACTGACAGTTCCAAACTAGTGGCCTAGCACATGCTTTTGTGTTTTGAAGTTGGTTTGTTTTCACTTCCTAATTCACATTCCAATCTTATCTTGAAACACCAGGGAACCTAAAATCCCTGCACCCCTTGCAGAAAGAGGCTGGCACTGAGGAATAGCTAGTCCCTTTGGAAGGAGCATAAACCAACACCCTTATGACTCACTTGTACTCTGTCTGCCCATATGGTCAAGTACAGGGGACCTGACTGTCGGCCTTCATGGCCAAAATTTTGGTGGATATATGGGCCCAGAGTGGTTCATGGATGCACAAAGAGCTGCTTTCTGAGATGTAAGTGCGCCTCACAGCCCTGACCATGACACTCCCACCTGGTATTGGGTTTCTTGGATGGGGATTTTTTTTCTAATGAAATGAGCAGGTATCTCAGTCCCAGCCAGCTGAGAGTTGACCTTATCTGTTTAGCAGAAGAAATTAACACAGACATAGACACCCGTACCCAGACAGGGCGGTGGGCAGGCACCCCTTCTACCACCTCTTGCTTTCCTTCTAAGTCTTAGAACTCCCAAAGAGTGAGTTTCACGGGGAGGGCAAGACCCGAGGCAGATGGAGGTGAGGGTTACTGAAAGGTGATTGTTGGACAGGAGCATTTGTGAATAATTTAGCAGCAGCCTAGTTCCCCTTTCTTCCACATGTACCTATAATTTTAACTTTCACAGTGCATCAGTAAGTGAGAACTGCTCTGTAAACAGCACAGCTCCAGAATCATTTTGATAGAGACAGTTAAAGGGACAGGGGATTAAAAAAGAACTTGTTTAGCTCCCAGCAAGCATAAGACTGTGACACTCCCCACTCCTAGAGCATTCAGTATTTCCCAAAGCACTATATTAATTTCCAAGAGACCCAGAGCTGTGAAAACAAAAGCCAGGTAAGTTGAGTGACAGGCTGTATTAGCTCTCTGCCACTATAACAAAATACCTGAGACAAGTTATGAAGAAAAAAGATTTATTTTGGCTAACAGATTTGGAGACTATAACCCAGAATCAAGTGACCCCATTGTTTTGGGCCTCTGATGAGGCAATGTGTCATGGTGTGAGTGCATACCTGAGAAAGACACTCACCTTATAGACAAAGAAACAGATAAAGAAAAAGGGTCAGCATCCCATAGTCCTCTTCAAAGCCAGACTCTACCCAATGACCTATGGACCTCCCCTTAGGCCTTAACTCCTACAAGTCCCTGTAATTTCCAAAAGACAGCCTAGAGATGAAGCCCCCACCACCAGGAGCTTTGAAAGACACTTATCCAAACCAAGGCAGAGGCCAAAGGCACACAGCTAGGGAGCATCCCAGCTAGGGCTTGGATCCAGGGGGCTCCTTGCAGGTCCTTTTTTTCCTTAATGATTCATTGCAAAGAGATTTATGAGGCTTGGTTTCCATGGGCCCCAAAGAAGCCTCACTCACTCAGTACTGTTGCTGTACAGGTTTCCCTGCAACTGCAGACAGCCCCAGACAGGAAGGAGTTCCAGCCACCAGCAATAACCCCCAGGCCTGCAAGAGCCTGGAGAGTCCTGAATGAGCTGTCATGGCGCTCCCCTTGCAATCTGACAGAGGCTCTGAGCCCCTCCCTTCTGTGACATTTCTCAGCCTCAGAACTGGAGCAGACAAGCTCCGCTGGGCCAAGACAGTTTGGGCAATCAAAGTGTGCAGCTGTGATGGAGGCCTGGCATTTGAGTCTATTGATCAATGACAGAAGTAAAACACAAGGCAAAAAATGCACTGGGAGATCTTGTTGTCAGAGCCAAATAGAGGCTTCTCCTTGCTGTTTTGAAGACAGCTGAAAAACAGTGAGAGAGAGGGAGGAGGAAAAACAACTGCTAAAACCCAAGGAAGTGGCACCTCAAGACTTTTTATTGAGATTTGAAGCAGGGGCTGTCAAGGGCAAAGGAATTGAGGTACTCAGAGTCCTCTTGGGGCTTGGGAGGGTCAGGTAGGTGAAATCCACCATTTTCAAATGCAGATGAAAACACTCTCAGCCCAGATGCAAATATTGTGGCTGCGGGAACTGAAGTTGACACGTTTCTCCTGTAAGTGCGAGACAGGCTGTGTGGCTTTGGGCTTTCTGTTTATGTGACCTAGCTCAGGGCATCCTCCATCTCTGTAAATACCAGTCACAAAGAAGCACTGTGTCTCACTCCATCTTGCTGGAGTGAGGAATGGTGTGTCTACCTGAGCAAGAGCGTAAAGATCGGCCAGAGAAAGTCAGAGCCTCTCAGCACAGGGGAAAGTACAATGAGTAGAGAAGCAAGGTCCACTGGTAATTGTGTGCCCTGGGTCATCCTCCTTGACACCCAGTCTCCTCATCCTGACAAATAAGTAGATGATGAAGTTGGTGATTTTGAAGACTTCTGGTCCCATAAAATGACTCCAGTAATTCATCGGCCTGCAGAGCTTGGCTGGAGTGAAGCAGAGGGCAGGGCTGACCTCAGTCTGAAAAGGTGCTCTGTGGGCAGTAGTGCACTCAAATGGCTAGGTAGGAGTCCTCTTAGTGAGCACCAGGAACCCTGGCTATCTGGAAATTCTGATCTGGAGTGGAGCCCAGAAGCCTTCCTTCTTAAAGTTTGACTATTTTGGGAAGGGGACCTGTGGCTCACACACTGAGTGACCCTGATCTCCCTGTGCTTTGGGCTGACAGAGCTGGATCTGGTCTCCTCTTGGCACTTTCCTGCTTCATCTTTTAAACTAGCTGCTTGATCAGTCAGGGACTTGTATAGTGAATATGCTGGTGCCTGTTTTACAGGGTTGTTGTGTGAATTAAATGAGCAAATGCATTTTGCATACAAGCTTAACACATCTAAGTGCCCCATAAATGAGAGTTGATGCTTTTATCATTATTGTAATAATTACATGCATTCTGGAAAGGCTTGGATATGATGCTATTATTGGAAAGAATAGTCAGCTGGCAGAATTGATATGATATAAAAATTTACTCCCAAGGATAATGGAGTATTTCACAGCATTCCACATCCATTTGTTATCAAAACTAAAAAAAATCTTGCTAGTTTATGGCTTAAGTTTCTTATGCACCAATCTAATATCATTCATCTTTATGCACCTGACCTTACTACTAGCCTGTTCTTGAAAGTAGTAGTCAGGCATTCTGACTGAACTAGAAGATTCCTCCAGTCAGAAGCAAAATCTCCTTCAGTAGCTCAGCCCAGTCACCATCTGTCTTAGTCCATTTGTCCTTCTATAACAAAATAGCTAGGACTGAGTATTTCATAAAAAACAGAAATTTGTTTTCCCACATTTCTAGAAGTCCAAGAGCAATGCAACACCAGATTCAGTGTTTGTGTCTGTTTCCAAGAGAATGCCTCCTTGCTGTGTCCTCACGTGGTGGAATGGAGAAAAGGCAAGAAGATACTGTGTTCATAGATGGCAGAAAAGACAGAGGGGTCAGGTAGCTGTCTGAAATCTATGCTATTTGGGCATTAGTCTCACAAGAGTCTTCATGGCCTAGTTTCCCTCTCAAGACCCTCATCTAGTAATGTAAACCTTGAGGTTTATATTCCAACATAGGATTTTGGAAAAACAGCTACATTCAAACCATCACACTCTGGCGCAGACACACTGTCCTTTGATCTCGAGCCACAGTTAGTTAACTCTATTGTGACGTGGGGCAGAAAGGCGAGGAAGAGAGAACATAAAGGAAATTCTAAGATCCCCTTAGGCATTAGGGGTTCCCAAACTCTAAAGTCTATAGGGACCAGGCCCCAGAGGGAACAGCCAATGTAAAAAACAAAAATTAATAGCTGAAGAGGAAACCGGATACCCCATTTAATGTAGGGAGTCGTACTCAGAGCAACCAGCTATTACCATGTGGAAGGGGGTTTCTGTGTGCTCAGAGTAAGTCTGTGTGTGTTTTCTGATACAATCTGAATATTTGTTTCCTCTTGAAAGTTCAGGTAGAAATCCTAACCTCTAAGACAAAGGTATTGCCAGGTGAGGGTGTTTGCAGACAATTAAGATGCAAGAGCAGAACTCTCATGATGAGATTGATACCCCTATGAAAAGGCCCCAGAGAGCTGTGATATCCTTTGAGAACAGAACTCTGGCACTGCATCTATGAGAGAGAAATCCTTCACCAGAAAAATACCAGCACCTTGATTTCAGTTTCCCAGCCTCCATAATTGTGACAAGTAAATTTATACTGTTTTTAATATGATGAAGCAGTTTATTATGAATACATAAATGAACGCAGACAAATACATGAATTTATATTTTAGTTAGTGTATGTTTGTGATACTATAGGTACATATATGTATATATATATGTATATATGTATATATATATGTATATATGTATATATGTACTGCATTGACAACCTGGAGCCATCAATCTATTATGTGAAGTCTTAGGATGTAGGTTGACTTAGTATCCTATGGAAAGAGAGTTGGAAATAACATTGAGATTGTATCTTTGCATGCTGTGTGTGTGTGGTTGGGAACATCAGGTGGCTTGGGAATGCCAGTTCCAGTCAATCTAAGGAAAGTTTTCAGGGCCCCCCCCTTAAAGCCAAACGGGGATTCTACTTATAATTTGCTGTCTTTATGGCTTTTAATTCTAAACATACTAGAAATATAGCCTCTGACAAATCTGCAGGTCAAGCATCTCAAGATATTTTGTTACTGAGCACAAGCAAATATTTGATAACACAAACCGGAAAAGGCAAACATACTTGGAATTCTGAATTTTGTTAAGACTTTTTCCTTAAAAATCCCAACCAATGACTTGGAATGAATACAGCTAGAAGAAAATAATAAGTGACTATTATTATTGCCTAAGTATTATGGAGAATTAAACCAAATATTGGAATAATTTCAATCTGCTATCAAAGAGTAGGGTGGCATATGAAAGAAGAAAAGAAACATACCTGTAGGAAAGTGGATCCTGGAGTTCTGAGATCTCATGCTAGATTTTCATCTCTTTTATCTGGTGTTTATGGACTAGACTATTAAATGCTGGACTTATTCTTTGGATAAACAAAAAATACAACTGTTCTTACCAATGAAAAATAAGGCTCAGACCAGGGCCTCCAAGCTGGTTTGAGTCAGGCTTATACTCCCACTCAAGATGTGCATTTCATGATAAACTATTTTAGATCTAATTAATATCTACTTTATCATTCATTTGTTCACCCTGATTCCTAGGAATAGGTTTTTCATGCTTCCTGATAGTCAGAGGCTTTCTGTTTGCCACCCATTTACTTTGCAGATGGTGATGTTCCCAGTCCACTGGCCTTTTTCTATTGGCTAAGAGCTGCCTTTCCCTAATCAGGATTAGCCTCTGGCAGGTATATCCCTAGGACATGACTTAATCCCTTAGGCCTAGTTGAATAAATCCAGTGGGTTCTTGACTTAAAATGTGACAAATTCTGAAAATTTTACATTGTGAGAGGTAGAGAGTAAGGGTGGTAAGCTGGCTCCAGTCATTGGCATCTTTCTGGAAAGGGTGGCCTGTGTTTTGGTCAGAGTTCTTCCACTTCCAGCTAAAGGAAACAACTTGGGTCATTTATTGGTACTGAGTGTCTATTAAATATGAGTACCTTGGGGAATTGTTGGGAAACTTTAAAAAATGAAGAAAGTGCAGAATGCAGGTGGCCTTGGAGCTTTGAGAGAAGGTAAAATTAGGACTAGTCTTCTGTCAAGAAAAAGTTGGGCACTACAAGCAGAAAGCCCAGTGATTTGAGTTTCTTTAAATTTCTCAACAAAGCCTGAATTCTAGGAAAGAAATATCTCATTGGCCTATTTGGGGTGATGTGGTTTTCCTTAACCAGGTCAGTAAAAGATCACAAATTATAATTCCATCATGTTGTCTTCCAAAGGTAAATCATATTTTTTCAAAAAGAAATTAAAGTGATATTACAAAGCA
This sequence comes from Petromus typicus, assembly GCA_004026965.1. Taxonomy (NCBI): domain Eukaryota; kingdom Metazoa; phylum Chordata; class Mammalia; order Rodentia; family Petromuridae; genus Petromus; species Petromus typicus. Next base: position 25,334 of record PVIR01014927.1, on the reverse strand, counting down.
AATGAATGTTGGGCAGCCAAAACAATAATGCTTAGGATCTCTAAGTATGTCCTGTGCCAGCCTTTCCTAGAGACATAACCATGCTGTCTGTATATGATTCCACGAGAGGCGCCGCAACCCCTTTTAGCAATTTTCCTTTTCTATTTAGGATGATTTGAGTTGGTTTACATTCCTTTCAATCAAAAGATTTTTAACCAAGGCACCATTTATCTATTTCTACAACAAATGGACCTTAGCTTTGGCCCTCACTTCAGGCAGACCTATGCATCTGTGGGGTCAGCTATAAGAAATTAGTGATCTGGAAGATCAGAATTACTGTGCACCAAATGAACTGTGTGTATTGGTTTCAGATCAGTGTCCCCAATCTGTTTTCTCCCATTCACTGAGACTTTCAATGATCAGCCATACCCTCTTCTCCAGCTTCCAAGTAGATAATAGAGCAGTTTTAAACACGGGGGAGTCTGAGGTTGGAAATGCACTCAGAATACCAAACAAACCAATGAGCCATGGCAACGCTGCTGACATGTGCTCTGTTACCTTGAATCCTACAGGAGTAAAATAGACTTATTAAAGCCCCTCGCTCTCAGGATAGTCAAAGACAATCATTGTAAGACAAGGATATTCTGCAGTGTTTTGTCTTTCTTGGATTAAAAAAGGTGTTTCTCCCTCCCCCCTCTCTTTCATATCTAGTTTTCAAATTAGTTTACTGGTACATGTTTGGATATGTAATGACTGCACTCATTGACAGGAGTTAGTACATATACAGAACACATTTCCCACCCTCTTCTTTCCCCCTCCATCTCTTGATTTCTTCCCCCTTCCATCTCTTGATTTCTTTCCCATTTGCAAAAGATCCATCTCCCTGTCTCCTGTTTGTCTCAGACAACTCTCTAGAGCCCCCAAATCAGGGAGTCTGGGTAGGCTTTAGACTCCCTCTCCATAGAAATGTTCCCAGGAAGTAAGACAGTATACTGAAAGCCCAGTGCTTTAAGTAGTTACTACATTTCCAGCACTGGACAAAGTACTTACAATTCATATTTCCCCTCAGTGGAATAGCTATTTATGTTATTAGGAAGGACATCAGCATTTTAAGGTTTCTCAGATGCACACCTCTGAAGATCCTCAAAGTCCTTCTCATTGGACACTTAGAAATTTCCATGTTAGTTTGTAGTTTTTTTGGCTTCATTCCCTATTTATTGGTTAGGTGGATGTTGAGAGGCTGGGGTGGGAGATAGCATACAGAAAAGAAATAGGAAATGAGTCTACCTGTGAGGAGCTCCCAGCTGAACAGAGAAGACAAAAAGAAAAAGAACAGAAAAGCAAATAGCTAAGTCACAATATGCCATGGGTTTCCATGGATGCGTTTTCCAGTCCTACGGCAGTGTAGATTAGATACAAATGAGAGAATGTTTCCTTCTGGCCTGGGAAAGGGTAAGAGGAAAAGAAAACAACAGATTATCCTTCAAGGTTGAAAAGAACCTATAAGGTGTTTGAGATGGTTCTTAACTCCACTGGTATTTCTTAAAGATTCAAGACATTTAATTCAGTTTTTTAAAATGATAATTTTAATTTGGCTTCCCTTTGTTATGTGCAAACACAGACACAGTGCCATTTGGGAAATGTATTTTGCAAAGCACTGAAATGTGTGCAGGTATTTCTGGGAAGTCCTCCCTCATGATCACCAATCTCAGGTTATAGGATATGACATTGTGCCCAGTGGGTCCTCAATAAATGTTTATTAAATTTTCAAAGAACAGCAAGTCTCCAAGTGAGATTCATCTTCATTTGGTTGTTTTAAAAATAAAATTCAACAATTGTGTTTTTCTGTGAAAGGTGTAGACTGTCATGTTTAAGATAAAGTGTAAATCATTCTAAGTTTGGACTGTGTGAAGGACTCTCAGGTCTTTTCTGGGAGAGAGAAGAGGATATATATAGACTCATGTAATTCATGATGAAATTTTCTTAAGTGATGTTAAACTGAAAATATTACCATCTCCCCTGCTCCTTTCTGATAGTATAGACCTTCAGAGGGAAAGATCCTACATTTGTTAGACACCCAACATCTTGACCTCAGCTCTAACCACCCTTTTCCTACTCTCCGTGCAACCCCACAGGTGTGCCTGGTGCTCATCACACAGGATTAGCATTATGCTTCTGGGTTGCTACCATTAACATCCTGTGTTTCTGAAAAGCAATAGCCTAGAATGACACAGAGTTCCCTGATGTCCATTGTTGACTGAATGATTTGGGGCAGGTACACCCTTGGGTTGAAGTTCCATCACCTCATCAAAAGAGTAGATGTTTAGTTCCGATGCCTGTCTTGCAAGAGCAAGGGCCCGGGTTTGATCCTGGGCCCACATACCATACTGGGCATGGAGACTCATGCCCAGCAGCAATCAGTACCACATACCACAGCGCTGGGTGTGGTGGCTCATGCCTGTAATCCCAGCACTCAGGAGGCAGAGGCAGGAGGATTGTTGGGATGTGAGTTGGAGGCTGAGCTCAGGGCCAGCCTGAAGTACAAAGCAAGACCTTGTCTCAAAAGAAAGAAAAAAGAGTAGATGTTGATAGTCCTGCTCACTTACTTTACAGAGCTGTTGGGCAGATTAGTTGAAATACTAGTCTGAGGATGTTTGGAAGGTCATTTCCAAGGGTTCTAGATTTTAATGCATTATTCTACTACTGTTTTCTGTGAATGAATTTAAAAAGTTAGGAAGCTCCTTGGGAGTGAAGAAATTTGAACAGTGGAGCATGTGAAGAATGATGTAAGAGGAGTTTGAGGGAGGAGCCATGTTTATATTTAGAACTCTTAACCTGAGTACAGGAATTCACAGTCAAACTCCAGAGTCTTAACATTATACATGGAACACAAAAGTCAGAAATGTGCATTTTCCCCTGAGCCTCAACTTTCAACAGGTTCACAAAGAAGCTCATTACCTAGAATCCTGGGGTCATTTGTCTAAAATGACATTCTCAAAAAACAGAATCTACTGAGTGGGTTAAGACAACCTAAAGCAGTGTTCAGGCTGGAATGGGCAATGAGCAGCCTGGCTCTGTCTTCATTTGTCTTAGAATTGAGCCAACATGTCCAGTTACAACCACTACTCTACCTGATTCATGGGTCAGTTTCTGCTCCATGAAAAACAATCCTGGATGAGCATTTATTTTGTATATGATTCTGTGGCTCAGCCATTTGCAACCACAGAGTAAAGGGATTCTTCTGTTCTTGGCTCACTCAAGAATGAGCTGCAAGATTGTCTGGGGCCTGAGTGACCTAGAATGGTGTCAACACTGGTAGTTCCTGCTTGTTCACGTGGCAACTAAGCAGGAATTCAACACAGAGAGTGGAAACCTCTTGCAGCCTCAACTCACAACTAGAAACTGTCACTTCAGCTATCACTTCACAAGTCTGCCCCACATTCAAGGGAAAAGTTTTGCGATCAACCACACCTCCCACCTAATTCATTGGCCAATTTGGTGATTTCTGTTAGCAGGAATTCTGGTCTTCTTCTTGACCTTATACCAGGATCTTTAGCAAACAGAGAGAAAGTCTCAGGTGGATCATGTGTTTGATATCAGAGCCCGGAAAGGGGAGTAATTTACCCAACAGCACAGCCAGGTCTAAGCATCCCACTGTCATTTCTTTTCTTGTAGCAGTTATGTCACACTATTCTTGATTTAGTTACAGGTTACCCTAATTTGAGAATCTTTTCAAGGCAAGAACCTATGTCAGTGTTTCTCAAAGTGTTTGTGATGAAAGATCAGTCTTTTTTTTTTTTTTTTTCATTTGACTGCTTTGATCCCTTCTCCATCAAGGGCCATTTATCTGCATCCCCTGCCAGTTTTGAGTTATCACGTGAATTTGACAACACCCAAATTACTCCATTACCTACTGAGCAAAGCACATCCCCTAATCACACCTCTCAATGTTACTGCAATATTAAGTTGCTATAAAAGTTTCTAAATGCTTACTCTTTCTTTCTCTAATTATCTCACCGCAGACTGGTAACACACACTTGGCAGAGTGATATCACGCCCTGAGTAGCATTGCTCTACATCCATTGTCTTGCTTCACCTTCATTACATTCCCAAGAGGTGGAAAAACAGGGACTTAGTGGCTCACCTGAATTAGATAAGGAAACTGAGGACTGGAAAAAGAAAAGATTTATCCAAGCTCATAAAGGGTAGGCCAGGGGGAGCATCCAAGCTCTGGAAATCTTGTTCAACACTCTGCTTACCCTACAAGGAGGGACTGTGTCTCCCTTGATTGCAATTAAAAAATAAAACAATTATAAAATACAAAATAAGCAGACTTACTTAAAGAAATCAGCTTTTTCTTCACATCCTGAGGCCAAAACTCAACGTGAGTTCCTGAAGTTGATGAAAGTTTACCTTCTACATTGGGGATTTATGTATTATTTGCATAATCAGATTTCTGCCTTCCATACTCAGGGAAACTAATTCAAAATGTAGCTCTGCTATATTTCACTTTTAAGCATTTAATGGGTTCTTCATCAGTCTCCTAGGAGGACGCAAATCCTAGGGAGCAATGAGGAGGAGGTTCCTCCCCACACCTCATGAAGCAAAGCTGCCAAGGCAGCACAGCTGCAGACCTGCTGCTCACTGCAACCTGTGGCCACATTCTCCTTGGCCGGCATTAACAAAGTCAGAGGGAAAGTGGTGAGGGCAGCTGGGCACAGGTCCAGGGAGTGAAGGGATCTCTCCTTCTGTATCAGTCAGTGCCTACAAGAGCTTGCATGGCTGGGATAGGACCCTCAGGACAATGGCAATCCACAGAGTGAAATGTAGAAGGTATAGAAGATCTGCCCACTTCCCAGATATTGGAAAGATCCAGCTGAAACCTAGAGCCCACTGTTTCCAGGAGTCCACATCTGGAGGCAGAAGGATCCATAATGGAAGACTGAGTAGTCTGAGCCAAGAGGTCAAAGGGTCAGCACTGTAAGCTGGCACATGAGGGGCCTGTGCCTAGAAAGCCAGGAACCCACATCCAAGGTGAGGGTGAAGATCAGAGCTCGTCCTCAGAGAACAGCAGAAACTCCTCCAAGGAAATTCAGCTGAAATCCTTTCCTCTCATCCTCCTTTTTTATTTGAGTTTATTGGTACAGTTCAAGTAAACAGTATAATCACATTCATCTTTGAGAATTTATACCTGTACACAATACATCTTGATTCTTATTTTTTCCCCATTCCCCTGCAGTCCCTTCAACCCCAACTTCCATATGCACAACTCTGTTCTCATTTTTTCCCTTTTCCCTTCAGATCTTTTCTTTCTCTTCTTTGCTTTCCCCTGGTCCACTCTGCTCCCTTTCCTCTTTGAAGATTTTCTTCTTATTTCATAATTCTTATTGTACACTTTGGACCTCATTTAATCTCCTTAGAGTGGCTCTCTATGCCTAGAACGGTGCCGACTCATTTCAGCTGAGCATTCTCCATTCAAATTGACTGTCAGCTAACCCCCAACCCGCCCCTGCCATCCTGGGATGTTCAGTAGAGGACACAGAGCATTCACCAGTCCTTCCACAGAGCCCAGGGAAGGGTGTCTCCCCCTCTTCCCTGGTTTAATCCAGGCAATGACTTGGCCTCACAGATTACCCATCTGTGATTCTGGGGCCTTCGTAATGTCCATCTCTGCTCTCACAAGAGGCATAATCTCCCTGACTTCTGCCTGGGCTCAGAGATGCTCTGGGCTGAACCGGACCCTTCACCTTGACTTCTCAGACTCCACTCTACTATCACACAAATGATACCAAAGGTCCTACATTAACCAGGCTCTGGGACGCCATGCTTCAGTGGGGCATGCTTTGAAATCACAGTTAGATACGGGATTTTGAAGAAATAAACAGGACCACTCAGGTCCAAGAATTCATCAAAAGGGATGAGTTGCATGGACTCCTCGAAATCCAGACTTCACGAGAAAAAGATCTTTAAGCATCATTTCATTCTGGATTGGTTACCTGTGGTTCAAATCTTCATTGTTTTATAAATTATTAGATGAAATTCTTGTTAAGTGACAGATTCAGTGGCAAAAAAAGAGACAAGAGGAAACTACTGAGTTATTCAAACTCTCTATTGCTACACAGGAAACCTGAGCTCTAGGACCAGGGATTTAGCTCAGTGGTTCTGTTGTCTGCCTGGCAAAGACAAGGTACTGAGTTTGATCCTAGTACCACATATCACAATACCGGATGTGGTGGCTCATACCTGTAGTTCTAGCACTCAGGAAGCAGAGGCAGGAGGATTGCTGTGAGTTTGAGGTTAACCTTGCCTACATAATGAGTTCAGGGCCAGCCTTAATTACAAAGCAAGACCCTATCTCAAAAACCTAAAAAAGAAAAAAGAAAATCTGACTTCACCTCTAGATGAAGAAAATGAGGTCCAAACAGGGTTCACACTTGAGGCCACAGCTTCCATGAGGACTAGGTAATCTCTCTTTCTCTCTGATCAGGGCTCTTTCCACCAACTTCTAATACTTTACTTCCTCTCTATTTCCAGTCTTGCCTGGACCTGCGTAGAAGATTGATCTGCCAGAAGTGGCAGAGGCCTCCTCACACTGCTTCCCTGAGCTCTTACACATTCTCTCTGCATGCAGGGCTCCTCCTGCAGATATTGACACAGCTGAATCCCTCTTGGCAATGATGTTTTTTTGATCTAATGTCATCTCTAAGAAGTTTTCCCTGCCTTCTTTCAATAAAGTGGCTTCTTTCCCAGCCTTCATCACACATGTCAGGCACCTCTTTTCACTTATTTTCTTCATGACCCTTATTAGTAATTGAACTTGTCTTGTTTATTTGTTAGATTAGTTAACATTTGCCCCTGGAACCTCACATCCAGTCTGTTACATAGTTGGCACTTAAAAAAAAATCTTTGAATGAATGAATGTTTACTTCATTTTGTACTCTAGACACCAGACCTTCAGAGTAGCATTGTGTTCCAATGTTCAGCAGTGTTTGTCACCACAAATTGCCCTAATGACATTTGCTGCATACATTTGTGAAGGAACCTACATGAATCCTTCATCTGCAAGATGCTCAGAGAATTGCTCTGGCAAAATCTCTAGTAAACATGAGGGCCATAGAAAAGGCATCCAGAACCACTTGGCCTTGGTTTCCTGGGTAACCAAGGTTTCTATTTAGATATACGTGACCAACCAAGACTGTCCCATTGGGCATGGGTGCTGAAGGCTCAGACACCAGCTGAGCCCATGACTATGCTAGTCAGCTCAGTGACTTGAACTTGAGGTCAGATTGAAGTCTCAGTGGATAAGGTTGCCAACAGTATCAAGTGTTTACATCCAAATGCAGACAGCACTCGGACTCCAGTCTGCAGAAGTTGTAATTATAAATAAATTCATATTTTATTGTATAAATGCTATTGAGGCAAAAACTGAATGTCTCAATCTTCCACACACAGAAGCAAGGTGTAACTGGTAGTCTGGTATAAACACATTCATGTTAATTCATTAAGATGCTACAACAGTTTTAAACATTTAGCCCAACATTCAAATGCCCAAATATACAAAGCAAATACAACACTGAAGGAGAGATAAATAGTAGTGTAACAGTAGGAAGGGATGTTAATATCCCACTCTCAACAATGATAGGTAATATCGCATCTTTTCTCTGGTATGAGAAAATAAAGATGTAAATGAGTCCTAGCATTGTATGTTATATATTGTGCAATAGAAAATGCTCAATGTAAATAGGGTGAAGGGGGAAAATGTTGAGATTATAACAAAAAAGTAAGGAAACAAATTTTATGTATATGGGGGGCGTGGTAGGGTGGGTAGGGCTATGGGAAAAAATTAGTATTAAGTTGTGTCTTATACTGGTACAAATCCCCATTATGGAGTGCAATCATGATGTGTATATTTAATGTACCAATAAAGATAATTAAAAAAAAACAATGATAGGTAATGCTGAGCAAAAACTAATAAGGAAATAGTTGGACAACACTGTAGACCAAAAGACTTGCCAGACATGCAGAATATTTTATCTGACAGCAGCAGAAGAAGAATATATTCATTTTTAGGGCACCTAGAGCATTCTCTAGAATAGATTGAATTAGACCACAAAATAAGTCTTAATTCAAATTTTTAATTTTTTTTAATCATAGAGACTTTGAAATAAAAATCAATAATAGAAAAAGAGTTGGAAATTCACAAACAAAACCAGATTGAGCAGCATACTCTTAAAAACTGATGGACAAAGAAGAAATCAAAAGGACAAATTTAAGAATATCCTGAAATAAAAATGTGTAAACAACATACCAATACTGATGGGATGCAGTAAAAGTAGTTGTAAGAATAAAGTTTATAACTATAAATGTCTACTTTGATAAAAGTAAAAGATCTTAATAAACAATTTAAATTTACACACTATGGGATTTGAAAAACAAGAAAAAATTATCCCAAAAGGTAGAAAGAAGGCAATCACAAAGATTAGAGAAACACAATATGTAATAAAGATTAGAAAAATAATAGAAAAGATTAACAAAACTAAAATTATTTTTCTCAAAAAAGATAAAATTGGCAATCATTTAGCTAAATCCCAACTAAACAAAATTATAAATGAAATACAAAGTATAATAAAAAACTACTGTGAAAAATTATACAATTATAATTTGGATAATCTAGTAGAAATAAATACATTCACAGACATGTGCAGCCTCCCAAGGCTAAATCATAAAGAAATAGAAAATATGAACAAGTAAAAAATAAAATTATTGAATGAATAGACAAAAATATCCAACAGATAAAATCTGTGAAGAAGAGGAAACAATTACAAACTCATTTTACAAGGTCAGAATTATTCTGTTATGAACACAATCTAAGGGCTGTATAAGAAAAGAAAATGGATGCAAAAAAATCTCAACAAAATATTAACAAACTAAATGCAACTGCCTATTTATTAGAAGAATTATTCTGTATTATTGAGGAAAATTTATCCCTGGGGTATCAGGATGGTTCAACACATGTATATCAATAAAGATAGCATTCCACATTAACAGACTGAAAACAAAAAATCATCATGATCATCTCAATAAATACAGGAAAAATATTTGACAAAAATTGACATCCCTCAAAATAAAAACTTACCACAAACTCGGTGTAGAAGCAATGCAATTCAATAGTGAAAAGTGAATATAAGAAACCCATAGTGAAATTATCAATGATGAAAAGATGAAAGCTTTCTCTAAGATCAGGAACACTTCTGCACTTCTGTTTAAACAAAACACTGGAAGTAAACATACTACTGGGAATAGTTAAGTTTAAAAAAAAGAAAGAAAGAAAGAAAAACAAAGAATGGAAAGCAAAAGAAAAAACAAAGAAAGTTCATCCAGATTGGAAAAGGAGTGGAATTACCTCTACTTACAGATGACATGATATCATATGTGAAATCTTTTATAAACACCAAAAACATTATAAAAATTAATTTAAAAGTTCAGTAAATTTGTAAGATATAAAATCAATATAAAAGCTGCTGTGCAGGAAGACCTCTGGCATGGAAATGGTCTGCCTTTCCTGCAGGGCTCAGGACCTGAGATCTCACGTGACCAGTGCAGAAGGAGGAGCCTGAAGAGACTCCATCTGCTTTCCTGTGCACACTGAATAAGTGTGGTGGAGATGCTGAGACTTAGGCAGAGGCCTTTAGGGTATAACTGCCCTGTCTGCCACAACAACAACAACAAAAAACACCCACTGGAAGAGTAAACACATGCTGCTGACAAGAGCCATTAGTGAGTTTGTGGAGTCAGTCTCACTTACAGGATCCTGGATTCTTGCAGAGCTCAAGCCTGCAAAAGTTCATTGAGCTCAACTCAGGCATTATAGCCAGAACCTAGACAGGAGATGATGGCTGTCTCTCTCTGACTAGTCAACTCTATTCTCCATGCTACTGTCCATGTTATCTACAGGAGACAGTACCTCTGTTCTGGGAAAGGCCTTTTTGGCAGTGTTTTTGGCTTCATTTTCTTGTTTTTCTTCTGTTACTTTTTTTTTCTGACTTCTCTTTTATTCTTCACTTCTCTATTCTCTTGTTGCTGAGTTTGTCCAATTTTAGGTTGTTTCTTCTCTCAACTGCTCTTACTTTTACAGGAGAGGGAAAATAGTTTCCTGTTAACCTGTTACTGCTGGGTACCCCTGCTCTTCTTTTGTTACTTTAGCCTCTAATGACCTCTAGTCAGTATAATTTCCCAGAAGTTAATGCATTTAAGTCCTCCCTACTCTATCTTTCTTCTGTACTATTATAGGAGGGTTAATGAAATTTTCAGTGGTTCTGTTGTTAGTAGTCTATTTTGTTTCTCTCCCTTCTGTCTCTTTTGTCCTCCCGCCTATATCAATTTCCCAGGGTTTGTGTGGTTTTTATAGATCCTCTAACTCTATTTTCTAACCTCTCCCTCTCCTTCTATCCCTACTCCTCAAGCTTCCTAGTGACCCTTTATTCCCAAAGGGTGATGGTGCTATATTGAAGGTCCTGTATGTTGTAAACATATTTCTGTTAGTTCTAAATTTTGGCTGATGGTCACAGATTTAACTGATGAGTTTAAAATATCAGAATAGTAATTGCCAAAGTTTGTCATTCACTGTGCTATGTATGACACTGTTGATGATACTGACTCTACTATGTCAAGTGAGGTGATGTGATTGTTCTGCTTGAGTACATTCCATGGTCTGCCAGAACTGACTTCACTTAAGGAACATTATAGATCCGAGGAGGACAACCCAAGAAATAGTCCTTTCTGAAGAGCTCCAAATATTAGGAATAAAGACACTTGCATTAAACATTGCCCAGACAACAAGCCAGGAATTAAACCAAAAGCATCAATAACAACAACAACAAAACAGAATTGAGAAAAAATTTTAAAATTTAGACACAAAGATCATCACCACAGGGGAGTCCAGGGAAAACAAAACAGAGGAAACTGAAGCTCAAAACCAGGGCTCAGCCAGTAACAAAAAGAATCTAATAAAATGGAAATCAGAAATAACTTCTCAGATAAAAACAAAGATAGTGTTCACAGTGAAAGATATGATGAATTACACTAAAGAAGAGAACTGGAACATGATAGAATCTCAGATTGCAAAAGTAATGGAATCTGTCAAACAGCTTCAAACAGGTTTCCAGGAGATGAAACACTACAACAAACATTTGCTAACTAGGATGAATGAATGTGAACACCAAAAAACAGACAGAAGATAGGATTATAGCCAGTGAAAAGTAAAGGAATAATTTATGGGAAATAGCAAGGGACCAGGAGAAATAAATCCAGCAGCTGCTATATGATGAAAAGAAGAATAACACAAGACTGACTGGAGTGAGTGAAGAAACAAGAGGCAGTGTAAAAAATATTTTAAAAACTGTTCACTGATATAATGGCAGAAGAATTCACAGGAAAAGAAATATAATTTGCCATACAGATAACTGAGGCATATAGGACTCCAAATAGTTGTAATACAAAAAAATCTACACGTAGGGATATAATAATCAAGATTCCAAAACCCAGAAGAAGAAAAACAATATTAAATGCAGTCTGAGAAAAAGAATAAATTACATACAAAGGAAAGCCCATCAGAATCACAACAGAATTTTCAGTTCAGACATTAAGTGAATGAAAGCCTAGGATGAAGTATTTCAAGCCTTGCATCAATGTGTCCTGCAAAAACTATCCTTTAAACTTGACAGAGAGTGCCAGGGATTTAGCTCAGGTGATAATGCACCTACCTTGGAAGCACAAGGGCCCAAATTCAATCCCTGGTACTGTCAACAACAACAACACAATCAATCACAGATGAACAAATTTGATAGGGAAATAATCCTCCGTGTGACAGGAAGCTGTAAAAAACAGCAATGTTAATCTTATTTGCAGACAAAGTAGATTTCAAACCAAAACAAATTCAGAGTGAAAGAAGGACACTATATTCTTATGTAAGGAATGATCCAAAAGGAAGAGATGGTATTCACAAATATTTATGCACCAAATTCTAGTACATCCAACTCTTTGAAACAAATAATAATAGACATGAAAAGCCAGATAAACACTAATACAATAATAATAGGGGAACTCAACATCTCACTGTCACAAATAGACAGATTAATTGGACAAAAAAATCTATAATGAAATACTTGAACTGAACCAAACTTTCGAACAATGAACTTAATAGAGTTCATTAATAGAGATAATACTTAGTAGAGTTCATTGTCTAATGAGTATTTCACTCCAAAAAGTCGGAATATACACTCTTCTAAGCTGTTAATGGGTCATAGATCACATGTTATTTCCTAGAACATGTTGAAATAAATGCAAAGAAATTGAAGTTATCCCCTATATACTGTCAGACCATATTGTCTTGATCTTGATGACCAGTAGCAAAAGAAATTCCAGGAACTTCACAAACATGTGGAAACTGAACAACACTCTCCTGAGAAATCAATAGGTCACAGAAGAAATTAGCTTCTACAATTAAATGACAATGCCCATAAAACATACAGGAATTTATGGTATATACTTCTATGAGGGAAATTCATATCAATGAATGCACTTACAAGGAAAATAAGCTCTAATAAACAACCTAATGTGGAACCTCACACTAATAGAAAAAGGGGAGAAAGATAAATCCAAGGCTCATACAATGGAGGGAATTATAAAGATTATAGGAGAAATTAATGTAATGAAAACTAAGAGAATGATACAAAAAAATCAATGAATCAAAGAGTTGGTTTTTTGAATGAATAAATAAAATTGACAAACTTTTAGCCAAAGTTATCAAACAGAGGAAGAAAAAGACTCAAATTCATGCACTCAGGAGTGAAAAGGGGGAGATCACCACAGATCTGGCAGAAATTCAGAAGACAATAAACACCTACTTTGAGAATCTGTACTCCAATAAGATGTAAAACACAGAAGAAATGGATAGATTCCTGGACACATATGAGTTACCAAATTTGAATGAAGAATATATAAAAATGCTAACACCCCAATATCAATGTGTGAAATTAAAAATATAATTTAAAAACTACTGACAAATAAAAGCACAAATACTAATAGCTTTTCTGCTGTATTCTGCAAGTCTTTCAAAGAAGAGTTAATGCTACTACTCCTCAAACTCTTCAATGAAATTGAAAGGGAAGCAAAACTCCCAAATTCATTCCTGAAAGCAACCATTACATTGATTCCAAGAGCACAGAAAGCCCCAGCAAAATAAAGAAAACTACAGGCAAGTTCCACAATGAACATTGATGTTAGTATCAATGAGATATGGCAAACAGAGTACAGAGGATCTTGAAGAAGATCATACACCCTGATCAAGTTGGATTTATGTCAGGGATTCAAGGATGTTTCAACTTATATAAAGAAATAAATGTAGGGCAGGGGATTTAGCTCAGTGGTTCCAGCGCCTGTCTTGCAAGCGCAAGGACCCAGCTTCGATCCCCAGTAACCACATACCTGTACTGGGTGTGGTGACTCACGCCCAGCAGCAACCAGTGCCACATACCACAGTGCCGGGCGTGGTGGCTCACGCCTGTAATCCCAGCACTCGGGAGGCAGAGACAGGAGGATTGCTGTAATGTGAGTTTGAGGCTGAGCTCAGGGCCAGCCTGAACTACAAAGTGAGACCCTGTCTCCAAAAACCCTAAAAAAAAAAAATAAATAAAAATAAATAAATAAATAAATAAATGTAATGCACTACATCAACAGATGCAAGGACAAAAAACAAATGATCATTTCAATAGATACAGAAATAGCATTTGATAAAATCCAACATTATCAAAACCCTACAGAAAATTGGAATAGATTATCTCTTTCACACTGATAAAAGATATTTATGAGAAGCCAACAGCCCAGTATCATACTAACTCATCAAAAACTGAAACCTTTCAGCTAAGATCAGGAATAAGACAAGGATGTCCATTATCACCACTCTTGTTCAATATAGTTTTGAAGACATTATCCAGAGCAATTAGAAAAGAGAAAGAAATAAAAAGAATAAAGATAGGTAAATAAGAAGTTAAATTGTCATTATTTGCTGATAACATGATACTTTATATGGAAGACCCCAAAAACTCCACCAAAAGACTTCCGGACTTGATTGCCAGATTTAGTAACATAGCTGGATACAAGTCAACATTAGAAAAATCAGTAGCCTCTGTATACATGAACAATGGACTCACTGAATGAGAAATCAGGGGAATCAATTCCTTTCACAGTAGCATCCAAAAAATGAAGTATCTAGGAGTCATTCTAATAAAGGAAGTGAAAGATCTCTACTCTGAAAACTACAGATTTCTGAAAGTGGAGACCAAAGAGGATATCAGAAAATGGAAAGACATCCCTTGTTCCAGGGTAAGAAGACACAGTATCATCAAAATGACTACACTGCCAAAACTATATAGATTCAATGCAATCCTGATTGAAATCCCAACATATTTCACAGATCTAAAGAAAATGATCCAAAATTTTATCTAGAACCATAAAAGACCTAGAATAGCAAAAGCAGTCCTAGGCAACATGATCATGGTTAGGAGCATAATAATCTCCAACTTGAAACAATAGAAACAACCCAAGTGTCCATCAACTGGAGACTGGATAAAAAAGCTATGGTTCTTCTACAGAATGGAGTATTACTCTGCCATAAAAAATGATAAGTTTGAATCATTTCTACTTAAATGGACATTCCTTGAGGATATCCTCATAAGTGAAATAAATAGGGCACAGATAGGTACATATCACATCTTTTCTCTGGTATGAGAAAATAAAGATGTAAATGAGTCCTAGCATTGTATGTTATATATTGTGCAATAGAAAATGCTCAGTGTAAAATAGGGTGAAGGGGGAAAATGTTGAGATTGTAACAAAAAAGTAAGGAAACAAATTTTATGTATATGGGGGGTGGTAGGGTAGGTAGGGCTATGGGAAAAAATGAGTATTAAGTTGTGTCTTATACTGGTACAAATCCCCATTATGGAGTGCAGTCATGATGTGTATATTTAATGTACCAATAAAGATTAAAAAAATCTTCTGCATAGCAAGAGAAACCGCCAATACAACAAAAAATGCAACCCACAATATGGAAAAACAATTTATGAGCTGTTTCTCAGACAAAGGACTACTATCTAGAGTGTATAAAGAACTTGAAAAAAAATCAATCTGACATTTTTCAGATGAAGAAGTAAAGGTAGCCAAGAAACATATGAAGCAATGTTCAATAACACAGGTCTTTTGAGAGATACAAATGAGAACATCACTGAGATTTCATTTCTCTCCACAATGATTGGCTGCTACCATGAAATCAACCAACAACAAATACTGGTGGGCCTGTAGGAGAAAGAAACCCTTCTCCACTGTTGGTGGGAATGTAGACTGGTACAACCAACGTAGAGATCAGTGTGGAGATTTCTCAAAAGACTAGTATTCAAGGTCCCCTTTGACCCAGCTATTTCATCTTCTACCTATATACATGAAAGAATGAAAAGCTTTGTATCACAGCAACATAAGTGCCCCAAGTTTATACCAGCTCAGTTGTTTTAGCTAAATCTTGGGAACAGCCCAAATGCCCATCATGGGAAACTGGATAAAAATTATGTAATTTGTTTATAAAATTGAATATTAATCATAGAGTGAAAAATTTGAATCATTTATACTCAAATGGTTGTACCTTGAGGAACTACTTATTGGTGAAATAAATAAGACACAGATGTGTAAGTACCATATCTTTTCTCTAGTGTGAAAACTAAAGGTGTAAATGAATGCTAAAATGTATGATAGGTATTGTGAAATTGGATGAAAATATGCAAAAGGAAAAAGAGAAATGTTGGGAAATTGAAGAAGGGAATGTGTACGACAACAAAAGCCTAGTAACAAAAGGAAAAATAAATAAATGGGACTATATTCAATTCAAAAGTTTCTGCATAAAAAAGAAATAAAATAATGAATGTTCAACCTTCAGAAAGGGAGAAAATAATTTTAAAGCATGTATCTGATAACAGGTGAGTATCCAAAGTAATTAAGGAGGAACTCATATATCTCAATAGTAACAAAAGACACTTCGATTACAAATGTATAAAGGATATAAAAAGACTTTTTTCCAAAAATGACATGAAAATGGCCAACATGACTAGTAATCAGTGAAGTACAGGTGAAAATCATAAAATTATTTCACTTCTTTATAAACAATCTATAAAAAATAACAAGTATGAGAATGACATGAAGAAACGCTAGCATTGTGTTCTGCTGGTGGAAATGTAAATTGGTAAAGCAGCATGGAAGTTTCTTTTAAAAAACTGAGAATAGAACTCCTATATAAACCTGTAATCCCACTTCTAAGTGCATGGCTGAAGGAAAGAAAATCAGTTTCTTTAAAGAAATATCTGCACTTTTACATCATGCATTATTCACCATATCCAGGACATGGAAAGAACCCAAGAACCTGTTGATAGTTGTCTGTAGTGTGTAACACACACACACACACACACACACACACACACACGCATGCACGCACTGCAACATTAGCCATAAAAAGAAATGATCTACCTTTGTGATAAGGTAGATGATCTGGAGGACTTTATGCTCAATAAAATAATCCAAGTACAGAAAAACAAATACTGTTTGATCTCACTTATATGTGGAATCCACACAATGACATACATAGAAATAGAAACTAGGATGGTGATCACTGGAGACCAGAGAATGAAAAGGTGAGGAGGTGTTGATCAAAGGGTACAAGCCTTGGGTGATGAATCAGTTTTAGACATTTCTTGTACAGCATGATACAAAAAATACTCCATTTGGTGTACTTGAAGTACGTTAAGAAAATAAATCTTAAATGCTATCATTAAATGTAATTATATGAGCTGATGGCCTTATGATAATTATCTCAATATGTACGTACATCAAAACACCACATTGTACATGGTAATTAGATTCGATTTTTATTTGTCAATTTATTTGTTAGAGAGTTGTAAAACAAATGGCTTTTTAAAATAAAATTTTAAGTTAAAAATTTTACTTTAACTTTGTCGTCTTTTTTGTTTGAGAAGCAGGGAGGGATGTAAATACAGTGCCCTTATTTCGCTATTTCAGTTTAATTGCTTATACCACCAAAGCTTCAATCAGGTTTGAGATCTTATAACATTTTTGTGAGGGGGAGGGAGTAGCATTCCGGTGGTTCACGGGCAAGAATGTGTAACAGATGTATTGTGACTTTCTAACATTTAGTTTTTCTTAATTATTTTCTCTCATTTAAAAATCAGGAGTTGCTCACAGAGATGGAGATTTCTGGGTTATGAAAATAGAAGCTTTTGCAGCACCAGGCCTCTGTTATTGTTTGCTTTTCTCTGAATGTCATCATTGAGGTAAGGACAGGCAAGGAAGTACAGCCAACCATATGGTAATTATCGTTGTAAGCAAAAGAGGTTTGAATGCTCTGGAATTTCTGAAAAACATGCAAAATACTTTCCTGAATTAATGGCTCAAAAGACAAGGATCCACACCATTTATGGACCAATATTCATCTCCCTTGGAGACATAAAGTTCTTCCTACTTTTTCAGAATGAGCTAGGTTGGACAATAGCTTATGGTTAGAAAGAGAAAAAGGTATCAAGTCATGTCATATTCTGGTACAAACTCAATGTTGAATGTGATGATGATGTGTATTCATAATTTACCAATAAAGATTTGAATAAAAAAGAGAGAGGGAGGTATAAAGCACATATATGAACTGACATATGAACTGTTCATGGCAGGAGAGTCAGAACTATCCACCAGAGTTAGAGTTGACAACAGAGTGGAACATGAAAATATGTGCATCAGCGAGTCCACTCCTTAGGTCTGTCAGAAGCACTAGCCAATAACTGTAGTTTCTTCTAGACGTTATTTTTTTTCTGATTTATTGTCTTGATTGGATAGTGAAATGTATTATAGGTTGCAATTTGGCCTCATTGGTCAGGAAGTAATTTGAGGATTATATCAACCATTTAGTATAGGCATCCCACTATATCCTCAGAGACTGGACTGGATCATGGAGCTACTGTGTCTCCTGTTAGATGGAAGTTGGCCAGGATCTCATTAAGTATCTATAAATATGGTGAATGTGAACTTTAACAATTATTACAGTTGAAGCTGATTTTCATCCCAGATTTGAAGATAAAAATTTAAGACACAAGATTCCATCTCTAACCATAGAAGATAAAAGTCATATTAAAACTACCCCCCCAAAGATTGAGGATAAGACAAGATGACCAAACATAGCTATTAAAAAAACTACCACAAAGATTTTCTACGTTTTATAGGCTAAAGGCAACAAGGGCACACTCTCACTCTTTTACAAGGCCTTCCTAGAGTTGTCTACTGAAAGCACAGGAAGCCAGAAGTTCATGAGCTCACATCCCATTTCTCTTATAGATAGAAATGTACTTGCAGCTTTGGACTTCACCTATATGCAAACCAGTATATCCCACAAAATCTGTGAAGGACTTCTGGTAGAAAGAAGAGATGTTGTTATCACAACATAATGAGTAACTGGCACCAACCTGTCCTCTGTAGCCAAAATATGAATTGGACCAAGAGAATATAGTAGGTATAACAGAGCATATTTCTTCAAGGACATATTCTAATGCTCAGTTTTTCATGTTACCTGGAGAGAAGAGGTGAATGGACATATTCTTCAAATTTGCACAATCTCTGTTTGGCCAATTTCACTGCCTTAGGAAAACTTATGTGCTCCTGTAAACATTGTATTTCAGATCTTGAGCTAGAATGCAAAAAGCACAAAATTTCAAGGAAAAAAAGATAACGAGAACCAAAGTTTTTATTTTATGAAAGAGAAAACAGGCCTGTCAAGATATAATTGACATGATATTTAGATGTCCTGGCTTTGTTATTGCTCCTCATTTGCTTCTCTATACCTCAAGCCACAGCTAGGTGTCTCGTGAGAGGTAATAAATGAGTCCGTGAAGCTCAGAACTGTTTTTGCAGGCAAATCTATATTCTCACCAACCCAGACTTCTGGCTTGCCTCCAGAACAAATGTCCCTGGTTACCTTCACTTTGATGTTTCACAAAGCACTTCAAACACAAAGCAATCTCAAAGCAAATCCTCTTTTCTGAAAAATCTACATCTTCTTCTAAAGTTCTGTTAATTCTCCATTCTCTCTTTGCCTCCTACCTTATTGCTCATTTCTATTTTGGGTTTGACATTGGTTTTTTGTCATCTTTCATTCAACCATTGCAATTATCTTCCTTCCTTTAGCTTCTCTCCTCTCTAATCATGTCTCTGTAATGCTCTCAGAGTGATATTTATTAAGATGCAATATTAAACAGGCTACCACACTTTCTAAAACTCAGTGACTCACTATCATAAAGAGCATAAAATTATCCATCTAACAAGGAAACCCTGAGAACTTGTCTGTTTTCTCGTGCTGTATGTATAGCAGCAAATAACACAAACATATGTCCATATTCATGACTTTTAATGCCATGGAGTTTTTCAAAGCTCTATCTTTCTAGGTGTGACTCATTGATACACTGGTGTTCTGTTTCCTGAGCTTGTCTCAATATTGTTTGAGAAATGCTTTTACCTCTGGTTAAACTATTCTTGTCATATTGACTTGAGCTCCCTGTAGGAACACAACCCCTGAGGATAGGGACTATTTTATTAGTCTGCGAGCACATTCACTGAATAAGCAAATGAACTGTACACAGTCACTGAGTAGGACTACAGTGAAGAAGGGTTTCAGCTTCGGGAGACAGTTTTAGGATCAGCTGTGGTTGCTTCGTGTGCCTCTGCATTTATAGCAAAACCCAGGGTCTAACGGGATCATTTTTCTGTAAGCTGTCCACGGTGCTGAAAGGAAATGACAGGCTTTAGGTGTGGTCTGGGGTTCTGTTTAGATATTTCATATCCTTGTCTGTGTGCAGCATCTGTTTTTGATACAGTTTTCCTTCAGCATCAAAGTGGCTGAGGTATGTAGCACACCACACGATCCAGGCTGCTCTCCAAAATGTGCCAAGAAGACCAGACAGAATATATCTCTGCCATTTGCTTTCTGAAAAACAGGTGTTTTACATTCTCAACTGCCTAGAGAGGCCTAAAAATACCCACCCTCAACTCTGTGGAACCATTATAAGAGTGTTCTCCAAATTGTCTTTATAAATAACACCCAGAAATTTCAAATGTTTCTAGGATGTCTTTCAATCCTGAGAGGTAGCCATTCTTGAGTTATTCTGAGTCTACACTCAACTACTAGCCTCATTAATGAGTGAAAACCTAAACTGAAAAGTTTCTCCACATGTTGCCAAAAATCTAGATGTGTTAAAAGTTTTCCACTGAGTTTTATCTCCAGAATACAAACCTAAATTATAGGGTGAAGTATTGATTGTTCTCCAACAGTTCATATTAAGTAGGCAGCTTGACCCCTCCCCCCATTTGTGTGATACTGTGATTCTCTAAAAGAAGAAAATATGTTAAACAGTGTACTGGTTTTTAGTTGATCTTTCACATTGTTTTCAGCAGTATATGCACAGACTGGGTTTAGTATTTCATGTAGAAGAAAATTTCCTGTAGTAGGTGCACAGAACTTTAAAATGACAGACCACAAAGATAGAATCTACCTAGCTTGGTTCCTACATTTAGTAAATAAAGAAACTAAAGTTAAACATAAAGTATTTTTTTGATCAAGGTCATGCAATGAGGCAGTGGCAGCGCTGGGATCAGAATTGATTGTGTAGCTGTAAAGCAAATATTCTCCATCACCACACATGGAAATTCATCCTTTCCCACAAATCCTGGTTACTATTCATTGAAACTATTCAGGAAATGTATTTAAAGACAAATCAAATAACAGTAAAAATAAGTATAACACGAATTGTGCACTAGAGACTACACGTTAAGTGATGATTCTGTGATGTTGGTAGTACTGTTACTGTTTCTCTGCTTCTTGTTGTTTCTTATCATTTTGGTATCATGATCTTCCCTTCACTTTTGCAATAAGGAAGACAAAGCTTAGAGAAGTAGGGCCATTCATATGAGGACACCGAGAGAATAAATGATTAAACAGGAATTTGGGTTTAGATTTGACTCCGCAGAGTGTCTCCCTACACCAACACACGTTCTGCTTTCCTGTTTTTTAATTATTTCCTTCAAAGACGTTTGGTTTTATATTTACCTGCAGGAAATGCTCTAAGTCTCTGGTGATGACAAGGTTTTACATTTCTGACTAGAGGTAGTCAAGTAGATCAATGCTTGAGTAAATCAGAAAGTGAACTGAGTGGGCAAGTTATTTGGTCATCTTACTATCTATAATCCCATCAGAACTTCATCATTACATCAGAACTGTACATATATTGTAATATTTGATTAAATAATGTTTCCTTTTATTATTGCTATTATTACGCAAATAATAAACACACAAATGCTATTGTGTGCCACCTAATTTATAATTCTAAAACATAATTCCCAGAACAACTTGCAGTATAGGTGCTATGGATGCCACTTTATGGATGAGGAACCTGAAGTCCAGGGAACATGGATCATTTGTCCATCTTTTCATGTCTTTTGTCTGCCCTTCATGTTTTCAGGATGAAGACTTGGCCTGCTTAAACCACTTCCAGTGGAGCTGTGTCTCACATTTTGCTAATCCTGCTAGGGCAACAAGTGCCCTGATTTTATTTTTCCTGATGTACTTTGGTATATTATGAGAATTGCCCAGCAGAACCGGATAGTTTACACATTTCAAAACTCATCTCTTTGTTACTCCACTGCCTTGCATATGTTGTGTTGTCTCAGTGTCCTGAAAGCCCTTCCTTTCATCTTTGCTCAAAGTTCAATAATCAAGGCCCAACTGGCAAATTTTCCATGTTGTTCTTCCTGATTTCCATCCCAGAAAAATAATCTCTACTTCCTCTTAACTACTATAGATGACCATCTAGGAGATTCATTCCTCTATTTACTTATTAATTCATCCACTGAGGAAAGAGAGGATCTGCTCTATGCCAGCTGCTGCACTTAAAAGTTGGGTTGATAACACAAACATCCCTCTTATTGGAACATCTTTTAGTACTTATTGCACTTTACTTTTTGTCCTGCTTATTCATTTCTGGTTTGTTTCCATATTAATACTTTAGGCAAAAATCTTTGAGGACAAAGATCACATCATTCCTGTTAAGAAATAGGATACCAAATAAATGTTCAGTACATAAACCTTGTTAAGTAAAATATTTGAAAACATGATGGTGGATTTTACAACATTTGTCTCACATAAATTACTAACACATTATAATTACTAACAATTGGTCTAATTGTATACAAAGTAATCCTGTAATGATGTCTTTGGGAAAAAGAAAAAAGAACTGGAGATGAGAAGAGAATGCTTCACTTTCTTTTAGTTTTCTTCTTTCAAAAGCCTTTTTTTGAGACAGGTTCCTGGGATGTGGTTCAACCTTTGAACTCATCATGGGGCCAAAGCTGGCCTAAAACTCATGGCAATTCCCCTGGCTCAGACCCCTGAGTGCTAATATTACAGATGTGCACCAGTATGCCTGGTTCAACAGTGCTTTATGCCAACTATAGTGGTGCACACCTAGAATCCCATTATTTGGGAGGCTAAAACTGGAGGATCACAAGTTTGATAATAGTCTGGGCAATTTAGCAAGAACTTGGCTCAAAATAATAAACAAAAGGGGCAGAGAATGTAGATTATGGTGGAGTGCTTCTTTGTTGTGCCTAAGGCCCTTGACTCAATCCTCAGCACTATGAGGGGAAAAAAGTTTTGTGTTCTGTATTTCTCTGTATGACCTTCATCAAATCTCTAGAGAAAGTATATGGTGAGCAAATTAGTTCTGAAAGCGAATTATATAGGGAAATGAATGTTATGAACAATGAAAAACTTCTCGCATTGTTGAGGTCCCTTGAAAATATTGCTTCCTCCTTGGATTTTCCCCTGCAAGGAGTCAATAACTGACCCTTTTCTTCTCTGGACATCAGTTCTCAGAAGCTGGGCACTTGGCTTGGTGTGACTTTTTGTTTTTGTTATGGTGAGTTTCACTAAGTATGACCATGTGGTTCCCTGGCACCAGGCAGGCTCTTTCCCTCAGCTGGAGACTCGCTTTCTACCATCTGTGAGCTCACCACCTGCAACTAGAATCTATAAAACTCGGTGGGATAAAGTTCTGCCTTGGGGTAATTCTTCCTAAAGCAGTATTTTTAATCTTTTAAAAAATTTCCTTTGTCATTTTAAATCATCCTTAGTCATGAGTAAGGTAAATAGTTTCCAGGAAAACAACTTTAGAAGCTCCAGGTGACCAAACTGCCATCTCAGGAAAAAAGCATTGCTTCTTGATGAATATTCGTAGGGATCTTCTTGGCTATCTACAATTTCAAGCTATTAAGGAAAAATCTTTTACACCATATCATCTATCTGCAGGATGAAAACCCTGCTCACTTCTAGCCTTTGGGTCTGATTCTCTACCTGTTTTGCAGAATTGAATTTTTTCTTTTATAATTGGCAGCAGCAGTCGGATGTATGTGTGTTTGGACATGTGAGTGTGCCGGGGTCCTCTTCTACTAAATTGGCTACAGATATCTAAGTGTCCTCTGCGTTCACAAAATTAAAATTCCTAAAAGGGAAAAGATAAAAGGAAGAGCTCAGAGGAGAGGGCAGAACATTTCTCAGACACCAAGAAAGTCTTCCAAACAGTTCGATTTCAGTGAAATGTGTTTTATTTGATGATACAAGTCTCTAATCTTTTCTAGGCCAAAGAGTTTGAGAATCAACTGGTTAAAGAATAGATTGCCGAAGGATGATCAGTTTGTGAGTTTATTTTTCATTAACAACCTAGGAAAAAATACCTGAGATAAGCCTTTCCTTTTTCCTTGACACTGAAAACTCTGCACATAAATAAAACAACTGCAGATCTCTTGCCTGATCCCTTGCCCCACTACAGCCACAAAGCTACGTTGTTATGGAAATGCAGCAAGAAGGGGGTCACAATGCACTTGCTGTCTTTATTATAATCTTCTCTGCTATAGAAAGCTCTCTGATGCAAGGACACTACATTTACTCTCATTTCGTAAACTGCCATTATAGTAACATCTTTATTCTACATGAAGGACTCCAAGGCCACAGTGAATGCTTCCCACCTCAGGGGAGGGTCAGCCTCCTTGAATGGAGGCGTGTGTAAATTCTAGACACAATCCTCTCCCCTATTCTGATGAGAGCGACCATGCGACTCTAGGTTTACAGCAGCATTATCTGTGCCTGGGGAGGCAGGATGCCTAGTGGGTGGAGAAGGAAACATCCATGGCTCTTTAGCTTGCTTTTGTATGAGAAATGTGGAGAATGCAGGACAATAGCCAGATGGTAATTTGTCTGCCTTAGCTGCACACACTTAGGGAAAAAAAATGGTATGCTATAATCAATGAAATGAGAATGGGGAAACAGTTCTAAAGAGATGGAAGAACACATTGTGGGAGTTAATAAGGAAACCTGTTTGTGACATTAACTCAATTTCCCCATTGTTGTAAGATAATTTCTTTGGACTGAGGCTTATTATTTTTCCTTTATAAAATTCCTGTGCCAATAAATATTTATTGACCTCTTTTTACATTTTCAGTCATATAAATTTTCTGTAAGATAGTGAGTATGGAGCTTCAGTTTGAATTTTGTAGTCTGAATCTTGACCCATCACATTGGCTGTGTGAGTCCTTTTCTTTCTCTATCAGAAGGTAGTCATAGTAATGCCAAAGTTTAGCCTGAGTTACATCCCTGTCCTTTGTCTAACAATCAGATCTTGAATGACTGACTTGGGGGAGATGTCCGTAGAATGGAAATAATGATACCACTTAAAGATGCTGCAGAGACAAAGTCATATAATGTACGTGAAGCTCTTGTCCTGATAGACAGCACACAACATAGGGAGTGTGAGGCTACAGGAAACATGGAGACAAGTCACTTATGCCCAGATGATGATGCTCAACTAGAACAGGTGAGACGTAGTGGCTGAAAGGTTCTGGGAGGGGGAAGAGGACTGAATACCAGTTCACCTTGCCTTATCCAGGAAATACCCGGAGAGGAATCCAGACAAGACAGAATGCACAGAGCAATTAACTAAGGACTGTGGAAGGGACAAGTAGCAGGTCTATTAGAGAAGGAAAAGTACTTTGCAAAATAATTTTGAGAATCAGCTAGTAAGAAAATTTTCAAAGGCTGATCAGTTTGGTGAATTTATTTCCCATGAATTTGCTGCTAATTCTCCAGGACTGAATTAGAGCACAGCCCAAATTCTGAAATCTCATACAAGATATGAGAAGAAGGAGCTTCCAGA
>PVIR01014926.1:0-39288 GCA_004026965.1 Petromus typicus | reverse complement strand
TACTGCGTGTGAGTAATTGGTTTGACTCCACCCTACTCCCCAATAGTCTGAATAATATAAATGAGGCAGAAACATGACATCAGACTCTGTCACTGTTGCTGGTGCCGCTGTGTGGGCGCCATGAGCTACTCCACCTTTCACCTTGTGCGCGCCATCTTGTTTCTCGTGCGAGGCCTGTTGCCATCCCAGCCTTGAAGCCGGCTGATTACGGACTGAAATCGCTCTATACTTCAGCCCAATACCCCCTTCCTTTTTAAACTTTGACTGTGAGGTATTTTGTCTCAGAGATGGGAGAAACGTAACGACGCACCTGCTTCCTGAGGGTCTGCCGGAATCTTGAGCTCCCCCAGCCTTGTGATCAGCAGGGATGGAGGAGAACAGAGGGGCACACTGTGCTCTGGGCCTCAGTCCCGCAGTGAGACAGAGGAGAGCCGCGACGGCAGGATGGCAGGCCTGGACTGGCTGGCCCCTCAAGTGAGCCTGTTTTGTGCCTGCGGGTGGGATGGGTGCTGAGAAGGAAGGGTGCAGTGAGGGGCCTGATCTCTTGATATTTCTGGGAATTTGGGAGAATGTGGCTTTTAGGTGAATGGTAGTGAGACTGCATTCCTTACCTTTGAGTCCCTGGACGTACATTTCACACCCCACCTCTCTCCTCTGCTCAGTTAAATTTCTTTTGATTGTCCCTGCCCTCTAGTTCCCTCTGTGACAACAATAGGGACACACCTTGTTGGGAGAGATAGGCTGTGGAAAGTGTGTTCCCAGTAAGAATGTGCCTGTGCAATGTATGTGTTAATAAATCCCATGTTACATATTTAATTACCTTTGCAGATTGACTGTTAAGTGTCAGTGCATATTGTACATTGATAAGATTATTGTTGCTTTACCTTCTTTTTGAGACAAAGAATTACTACTTGCTGTGTAGTTTGGCCTGGCCTTGAATTCTCTTTTTAGCCCAAGCTGGCCTCAAACTCTTAGTGAACGTCCTGCCTCAGCCTTCCTAGTGCTGGGATAATAGATGTACACCACCATGCCTAGTTTGCTTCAGCATTTTTTAAATTAAATATTACAGCTTTACTTTTGCCTGGATTACCTAATGCTTCTTTTTTTTTTTTAAACCAAAAACATCTTTAGATTTTAGCCTTTAAAGAACAAATTCCTTTCTCTTTTTCCAGAATGATTGTAATTAACTTAGAAAAATATGCATATATTTTCAAAGCATTTTCCTTTAAGGGAAACTTAGTTCTATAGAATCTAAACATTAAAAGGTCAAACAATTTATTTTCTTGCCATTATAAGACAAAATGGAACCTACTGTAAGTCAAGGAAATCCATTTATACTTCAGGTCCTGCTCCAGAAGTCATCATGGTTATATAATTTCCATTTGGCAAGATTTGCTCTAATTTAATAATCCTTCTTCTTTGGTGTGATCTCAGATTCAGTGACATCATCTAGCATATCTGAATGACAAAGCCATCAAATCCTGGAAGAGTGCCAACCATTTCCTTATCATTTTTCATCACAGTGTGAATTCTTTTTTTTTTTTTTAGGTTTTTTGAGACAGGTTCTCGCTTTGTGGTTCAGGCTGGCCCTGAGCTCAGCCTCCAACTCACATCACAATCCTCCTGCCTCTGCCTCCCAAGTGCTGGGATGACAGGCGTGAGCCACCACGCCCGGCACTGTGGTATGTGGTACCGGTTGCTGCTGGGTGTGAGTCTCCACACCCAGTATTGTTATGTGGTTACCAGGGAATCGAACCCGGGCCCTTGCGCTTGCAAGACAGGCGCCGGAACCACTGAGCTAACTCCCCGGCCCCCCACAGTGTGAATTCTTGTCCTGTCCACTTGTCCATGAGGTGTATTGGCAGCAGCTGAGACAGGTTGCTGGTCACTTTGGCTGCCACCTATCACACCTGGCGCTGGCAGGAATGTGAGGAGGCAGTCCTCTCAGGGCCTCTGTTTGGGATCATCCTACAGGCTCCATTTAAAAGTTACTTATTGAGACATTGTTTAATGTGGTAAAATAGTGGAGACTAGGTGAAAGGCTCTCAGGTAGGGTTAATTGAATAGATTTTGACATTCAAATATTAAACAACTAATTGGGACTATGACTTAGGTTTCTAGATATTGATTTGTATAACTTCCTATATTAAGGAACATTAGGTAGAGATGTAATATATTGGTATTTTTATTAAAAAGTTATA
The DNA here is from genome assembly GCA_004026965.1 of Petromus typicus. NCBI lineage: Eukaryota > Metazoa > Chordata > Mammalia > Rodentia > Petromuridae > Petromus > Petromus typicus. Next base: position 37,087 of record PVIR01014926.1, on the reverse strand, counting down.
TATGCGAATAAAGAGAGGTTAAAGGATAAAAGCCAAAGTGGTAAGTGTGACTAATTCCACAGTAGATGGTTTTTCAGTTTCTGTAGTAGACTTTGGTTGTGGGATAAATAAATACCACTACCACAACTAAAGTAGAAGATGGAAGAACTTGAGTGAACGTTTTTGTGTATGTGAGTCCTTGCTGGTTAGCTGGAAGCGGTTCCTGGGTGCGATGCTGACAGGTATCCTTTGTGAGCCACATTGTGTGCATTAAGTAACACGGACTTCACAGGCCACCTGGCGTCTTCATAACGCAGCCGTGGACCTGTGCTTTGTGTGGCCCTTGAGCAGCCACGATGGCCTCCACTGTTGTCTTCAGGCCCTTCTCAGGTGGAGTCCAGTGGGAAGAGAGTGACCGACACTGTTGGACAGGTGGAAGGCTGGTCTCTCAGAAGTGCTAATGACGTAGATTACCTGTGTATTTTGTTCTTATCCAAACTCCTTGTTTATTCATTATTTAACAAATTAAATTTAAAAACTGAGAATCCGTGATAAATGCAAAGATAAAAAAAAGACAGTATTGCTTTTCTGGAGATCTTAAGGTGGTAGAACTAGTTACCACCAGCGTTGGAACTGAGGGAGGCTTGCGTGGTTTAGTGTCCAGTTTCGTGGTTTTCCCTCCTAATTATGTCACCTTTGGAAAATTCTGGTATTCCTTACACTAGACGCATGCATTATAATTCCTCACTCTCTTGGACCTGCATAAGTAGAGTAATTCTTGAGGGTCTAGTCAGCTAGTTTTCTTGTAGGCTTTATTCTGAACTGTATAAACACCAGCACATTTCTGACATGAATCTAAGCATGTGGGCTGGTCACTCTGAACACATTATTTGTGCAAGTTCTACATTACATCTTAACAGAAGATGTTCAGTGAGCATTGGAAAGCAGTTGGGGTACTTGACCAGTATTTTGAAAGATAATACTTGTGTTTCAGCTCGAGTGGCTGGAGGCCTGTTTGATACTGACTTGTGTTGCTAAGTAATGTGAGAAGGGCAAAACATTTTGAGACGTGTGGACTATTTCTAACGACAGTTTGGGAGCCAGCTTTTATTGCCTTGGGGTGGCCTCCATGTTGGACCATGGCAGATTAATCTTGTTATTTTTGAAGCATGCTGAATCTGTCAGGCTTTGTACAGAAAAGGCAAAGCCACTCTGGTGAGTTACAGACAGAGGGATGTTTTTGAAAAGAAATCTGAGATTGGCTGTCAAGTTTGTGTGTGCAACACCATGTAGGAACAAGAGGTTGTGATAACCAGTACTTTGCCTTATCACTTCTTTTTGTTCTCAAAAAGAAGTTAAAGAAACTTGTTAAGTAATCACTTGAATAAGCAATGTGCTGGTAAAATTTTGGAAATCAGATCTCCATAGAAAAATGTCTCAGTTTATAGCATTTGCTCAGTTTCATGGTTATTTATTTATTTATTTGAGACAGGGTCTCACTCTGTAGTTCAGGCTGACCCTGAACTTACTGTGTAGCCTGGGCAAGCCTTGAACTGACAGCAGTCCTCCTGCCTCTGCCTCCTGAGTGCTGGTACTACAGGTGTAAGCCACTATGCCTGGCATTGTGGTGTGTGGCACTAATTGCTGGTGGGCGAGAGTCACCATGCCAAGCATTGTTGTATGTGATTACTAGGGATTGAACTCAGGTTCTTGGGCTTCTCAGGCAGACAGCAGAACCACTGAGTTAAATCCCTGGCCATTATTTATTTATTTATTTTTTTACCATGGCCAGTTTCAAGCTGCCAAGTTGATGCTAGTGAATGTGGTTGGCAAGACATGGGCTGTCATACAACAATATATATTGTTTTCACCAAAGTGGTGCGGTAGGTACAAATAAACCCAAGATCAAACGCCATTAAAATATAGTAAAACTATTATTAAGTGGTGAGTTTGACTGAAACCATCGTTTTAATTTTAGGTGACTTCATTTGACATTTAGTAATTGCTGAGTGTAGCCCTTACTGACACTGCTCTGAAAACCCAGCAGTCAACCTTCTCAAGTTGTTATGAGCTACCGCACCATACCACTTGCCAGAGGTAACCTCTGTTTCAGCGTGTACAGCCTGCCGTCTTGGGAAAGTGCTTTTCACAAATTGTATCCTCTTGAAAGTAATATTTTTAATAGGTAATTAAAGTACTTTCATTTTGTATCTGATAAAAATTTAGTCACAAGGTGTAAATAACTTGCCCCAGGCCACAGTTTGGAAGTGCAGGGTTGAGAGTGAAAACCAGGCCCCCATGCCCAGAGCCTGTGCTGTAACCACCTTGCCATATGCACTGAGAGTCTGCAGATACTGCTGAAGTGAGCAGCAGTCACGGTGATAATTTTTGTGTAGATTACTTGTGCTTTGGAGTTATTTCATGACATTTCAACAATTACTTAGATTTTAATTTATTCAAATTTTATGACAAAGCATTAATGTCCTTTATATAGGAAATATTTATATAGAAGGGCAAGAAAAGTGATTCTTAGTAGAAAAACAGACTGGAGATTTCAATAGGTGAATCATACGAGAAGAATAGACAATGGCCTGTGAACACTGACACCAAGGACAGCGCTCATTTGTTCACGGAAATATTAACCCACCCCTGGCATATGTGGCACCTGGCGGAGGTGGATATTCCTCAGGACCTGTTCAGGACACAGAGTGATGAAGCATGTTTAAGCTTTTTTCCCTTTTTCTTAAACTAAGTTATCTTTTGATGTTACCTTCAAATAATTGAATTGAAAATGAAGTATGATTATTTGTTAGAAAAACTCTCTAAGTTCAAACACAGATCAGATTATAATCAAGAATCACTACATGTTGTTTTCTGTAATTTCACCCAGTAAAAGTAGTATTTGTAAACATGAGACCTCCTGATATTATGAGATATCTCTCTAATTCCTGGAACTTTTAAGTCATGAGTAGTGGTGTCCTCACACTCTGAACTTTTGGTCTACAGTGTCCCCTGAGCCCTTGCAGAGGTACTGGTTTCTCAGGTGGATGTGGTTCTCACCTTCAGGTGGATATTGAATTGCTTTAGGAAACAGTGAAGTGTGTCAGTGTTTTGGTGCTAAATTTTGGCCATTAGGAATTTGAGATTTCTGAACAGCTCTGAGAGAATGTCGCGCTTGTTACAGATAGGGAAGAGCTTGCTGTAATGTTTCCTTCTGAAGCTAGAAAAAGCAGTCAGGGGAAGGAGAAGGGAGACAGGGACAGACATTGATGAAATGATGACCAGGGTTAGATTCAATATTAAGTGTGTACAGGCATTTGTCACTACAGTAGAAGCTTTCTTGTTTAGCAGTTGGAAAAAAGAGGTTGAGGGAGTAGGGATGCTCTTTCTTTAGGAAATTTATAGTACACAAAAATGTAACCATCCACATTGCTTTGTGTCAGTGACTACATAGTAAGAGTGTATGAAACTGGTAGGGCCAGGACCTTTTTCTGTACTCTAAAAGCATCCCAAATAAACTTGAGAAAAATATCAAGATATTCTGGTTTTGACCAAAGTTGTACTGACCTATTCTGAGTTTGATGTTGATTAGCGTTTCTAGTTGACAATGCATGTCCTGTACCCAGTAAAATGATGTGTTATTTCGTAAACATATTTTACTTGAGAGATGATGTACTCACTTCCAACTCTGGGGAACCCAGGAAAGGTGGCATGCTATACCCAGTGCAAAGGGTGTTTAATATTAAGAGCCAGGGAATGTTGCTGCGTTAGATCTGTCTTAGGATTCTTATGCTACTGTACATTAGTTCATTAGCAGATAAAAACTTTGTAGACTTAATCATACAGCTGGGTTTGGTGGTGCATGCTTATAATCCTTGTACCCTGAGAGACAAGCAGAAAGACTGCAAGTTCAAGCTCAGCCTGGGCAACTTAATAACTCAGACTCTAAAACTGGACTGTAACTCTCAGAGTGAAGGCCCTGGATTCAATATGTAGGACTGCAACAACAGCAAAAAGCCAACAAAACCACTGTGGTTTATACATGTAAATAGTTTCACGCTGAGCTTCTGGGAGAGGGGAACTTTTGCTTCTTACCTTTATTTTTTCTTCCTCCTTCCATTCTCTTCATAATAGCCGCAGTTCTTGTTTATAAATGCTAACACTTTTTCCCACAAGGAAACTGTATTAGTTTCCTACTGCTGCTGTAACAAATTAACTGTAATAATTAGCAGCATTATTTCTTAGAGTTCTAGAAGTCAGAAGTCCAAAGTGAGCCTTTGGAGTTTGAACCACGGTGTCACAAAACTGTTCCTGCCAGCTGTTGCAGAAGAGGTGAGTTCTCCCGCCCTTTCTGGCTTTGGGAGGTGGCCTTGTGGCCTCTACTTCTCATCACACCGCTGTTGTGTGAGCCTCCTCCCTCCCTCTTAGCAGAGCCCTGTGATTACGCTGGGCCTGCTTTATCTTCTCGGTCTAGATCCTTAATCACCTTTGCAAAGACCTTTCTCCAAGGAAGACGACATTGTAAATGAAGATGTGGATATCTTTATCCTACCTGCTTCAGAAATTTTTAGAATGATCTGATAAAGTATCAAGTAGCACAAACTTTTCTACATCATTTTGTTATGATGGACACCACAAATGGTACCTACAACGTTTTGAGAAATTATTTCCCTTAGTATGTAAAAATATGACATAAAATGTGAAAAGTTGGTGTATTATTTGTATTAATGTTGTTTTGAATAAAAAAGTCAAAGAAAACATGATTTGATATTTTGCTGCAGGGCATTGTAAGAAATGTAACTAATGTGGGGGAGAATAAAACATGTTTCCCTCTATATCCCATCAGAATTCATCAGTTGCTTTTCACTTATCCATCTTGCATATGAGAACAGCATCTTTTGTTTTCATCTGAAGAGGAAGGTAAAATTGAATGGCCATTGAGTCTCTTGAGAAATTTGTTATTTTCTCAGTTGATTAAAATTGTGAAGTTGCCTTGGTAACTATTTAAATTTTCTTCTTCCCCTCTTTACTTTTTTAAAAAATTTAAATCTTTGTTGTTACATTATGAATACACATCATCATCGCATTCAACATTGAGCGTTTGTACCAGAGTATGGCATGACTTGATTCTCATTTTTTTCCCTTCCTCCCGCCCTGCAACCCCCACCCCCTATATACATAATCTTTGTTTCCTTTTTTCTTTATTACTGTCACATTCTTTTTCCCCTTGTTATTTATCCCTATACCCCCTTTCCTTTTAAATATTTTCTATTTTACAATATCAACTATATATATTACAACTCATTTACAACTTCACTTTCTCACACCAGAGAAAAGATATGATATTTATACATCTGTGACCTATTTATTTCACTTATGGGGATGTCCTGAAGGTATATCCATTTGCGTGTGAATGACTCAATCTATCATTTTTAATGGCAGAGTAATACTCCATTCTATGAAAGAACCACATCTGCTTTATGCAGTTGATGGACATTTGTGTTGTTTCCAAGACGTAGCTATCGCAAACTGAGCTGCTGTACACATGGGTTCAGGCTGGCCTTGAACTTGTGGTGCTTCTCCTGCCTTAGCTTCCCGAGAGCTGGGATTACAGGTCTGCACCATCATACTCAGCTCAAATTCCTGAAGAGAAGTTATATTTAGAAACGGTGAAGCTGTGAGGAAATGTGATAATATCCTGGACAAAGTTTTTTGTAAGTATTTTTAGTTGTCTCTTTTCCCTCCTCATTTAGAAAAAATATCTCTTTAATTCCTTGCACTCTTCTTTTTAATGAGCAGCAGCATGAAGCAGTCCTACCGCACTAGCTCACAGAGTGAGCCTGGGCGCTGCCCCCTGAGCTCTGCCTGTGCGTCCCTGGCTGCACTTGCACGGGGTCATCAGAACAGTGGACACGAAGACTGAGCAGGGGCTTAGAGACCTTTGGAAAGAACGGCAGGTTGAACTCCAATGTGAACATTATTGCCAACACTCTGCACTTTACATATGTTAGAAACACTGAAGAGAATACAAGAAGCCAGCAGAACAAAGCATGGTAATTCCTCTTAAAGTAAGCTTCTCCTGTTTAGAGTGTATTGTACGTAGAGCATCTGAAATTTGAATGAAGGAAAACCAGTTAAGCAGACTGGCAGTCCAAGGCTTCTGGAAGGTCCTCTTACTTCTGGCCCTCAGCTTGGCACACGGACAGATGGCCCTTCGGTACTTTGTTGCACAGGGAAGGCTGTTGGTGCCCTGCCGCATGCTTGCCAGGAGTGACCAGAGCTGTTGCTGGGGTGCAGCTGCCCCCGTGCTGATGCACAGGCTGATGGCACACCAGTGCGCGTGTCTTGGAGGTGCTCCGGCCCTCAGGTGGTGCTTCTGCTCTGTTCTGGGGCACGGAAACACAGCTTACCTTCTCCTGGAGGTCTGCCACATGAGTCAGTATTATAGGAAGTGAAAAAATGATCAGCGAGCGGTTCCCAAAGTTCTTACTAGTTCATTAGGTGGGGATGTAAAAGTGGAACCATGCTAACGAGAAGTTTTAGGGAGAAAAGAACTCTGATGTGAATGAGTATTACTTTGTGAGTGTTGGTTTTTCTACCCCAAAGTTGACCAGTTCATTAAAACAGGAGGTGCCTCTACAGACATTTTATTATTAGGACTCTCAAACCCTCCTGGAATGCAGAGGAAGAAAGAGGAGTGGTGGAGTACTATTCTGCCATAAAGAAGGTAAACTTGAGATGTTTGTAGGAAAATGGATGCACTTAAGATGATAGCATTAAGTGAAGTAATTCAAACACACAAGATTACATATCATATGATTTCTGTTATATGAGAAATCCAAAGTTAAAATAAAGAGCAAAATAAAAGCTAGATAATAAGGAGAAAGGAGATCTTTTATAAATAGCAAAGAGATCAAGAGATGGAGGGATGTCGGGAGGAGGAGAGGGACAGGGGATAAAAACAGAATGAAGATATGTTAAGTACATTTACCAATACCACATAAGGAATGTAAACATGTATTGCAAAGAGGTACTGATAAAAACCAGTTTATAGCAAAGTGACAACAATGTGCTGGACTCTATAACACTTTTAACAAGTAGAGTGTATAAATGAAGACTAAGGGGGAGGAAAAAAGTGAAAGAAATTAGTCTTTTTTAGAGTAAGCACATGAAAAGAAACAATTATTATTTATTAATAATATAATTATACAATGAATTATATAAATACTAAAACATGTCTAAATCTTACAAAACAGTTATTGTGTCCTAAATGCTTGTGTTAATTTAGCGGACAGCAAATACTTGTTTAAAGTAGATTATGTACTTTATATGACAGTCTCACAGAGCTTTTCCTGTAACATAGTTGATAATATCCTTTGAATCATCGTTGACTAAGACATTAGCCTGGCGTTTCCCGTGTTTGCTGATATACCTGAGACAGCAGCTTGTGCTCCTGCTGTGCTCTGAAGCTGGGGCCTAGGACACAGGGGCAGGGATTTCTTCCATTTCCCTTAGGGTAGCATCTGTGAAGTGCATTTCTCAAAGTGCAGCACTTCCACTATGATTTAAAAATTGCTTGAATTTGTCATAATCCTTTTTGGAAAGAGGTGACAAACTCCTGCCAGATAAATACAGCACTTAGTTTGCCCAGTGTAAAAATAGAATTGGTATAAATGACTTCAAATCTGCACTTGTGTTCTTTGGTTTGATGGGTTAGTGTGGGTTAGTTAGTTAGTTTGATGGGTTAGTTAGTACACCTGTCCTGCATCCACAGCACAGGACAGGTGTGTACACTGGCCTCACTGAGGCTTCACTTCTGTTCATACCTTGTCCCCTCGGTACGTTTTCCTTTTAGTTTAATGTTTCTGCCAAACATACAACTTGCCTGTGCTGTTCTGTTTTAGGAGTTTACTAGAGTAGGAACTGAATGTAGCAGAAGGGCATCATCCCCACCCAGAGGAGGAGGCAGTGGCAGAGATGGAGCTGTGCAGGCCAGCTGGGACCAGTGCAAGTGGCAGAGCCATGAGTCCACCATGCTGCTGGCTCTGCAGGGTGTGCTGCTAACCTCTCTCCCCACCCTGCTCTCCCTGCTACTGTCCACTTCTTACTGGCTGTGCTTGACTCTAGGCCTGACTTAGTTCTTTGGCACTTGGTAGTAAACAGGTAAAAACTTTTCAGTATGCTCTGAAATATTCTTTTTTGGCGTAGAAATGTTTTGATTAAACATTATTGATTGAGCAGTTAAACTTTGAGGATATCATGGTATCTTGATCAGTGCATAGCTAAAATTACCTTGGAAATCTGCTCATATTTTGGCAACAATCCCAAGAGTGAAAGACATGTTTCCCTGTTCTGCATTTACTTTTGGTGGCCGTGCTGTGTTATGTGGAGCAGTTAGGCCCTGCCTGCCTGGAAACATGTCTATACTGTCTCAGACAGGCGCTGTTGGTGGGAAAAGTGGCTTGAGAGCAGGGTGGTGGAGAGGCCTCCTCACAGAAGCGCTCTGCCATCTACTGTGGGCCCGAGCAGAGGCCAGACCTTGTGTGAAGGGCTGTTGCGGTAGATGCTATTTCTGTTAGCAGTGCCGTCGCTCCTGACTTTTAATGTAGTGGCACCCAGAATAGAAGCATCCTCTCATTCTCTCAGGCCTTCCATTTGTGGGCGGATCTTGATCAAAGAGTACTTTTGCTTCTTATTTAGTGAGACATAGCCTCATAGTTCATTCTAAAATACCTTGTGTAATAAAAATAAAAGTTAGCTAAGTGAAATAGCTTTTCTTTGCTCACTTTCCCCACACATGATTTTTGTACCTTAAAATTGAAGTCCTATAGGGAGGATGTTGTCCCCTAGTAAACCTTTACTTTGTCTAATAGATATATTAATAATAATAATTGATGTGTAATTTGGTATATTGGATTGTCATAATTACTACATTTTTTTTTTTTAGGTTTTTTGAGACAGGGTCTCGCTTTTTGTGGTTCAGGCTGGCCCTGAGCTCAGCCTCCAACTCACATCACAATCCTCCTGCCTCAGCCTCCCGAGTGCTGGGATTACAGGCGTGAGCCACCACGCCTGGCACTACTACATTTGTGTTTTTATTTTTCACATTGACAATCAGCTTTTTTTAAGTTAGTGATGCAAAAAGCATTTTAGGGTTAGTTCTTTAAATGAGTTGTGAAAAATATTTGCTTTACTGTTTGGTAATACTTGTTTCTTTTATAGTTAAAAGAAGAAAAATGTATTTTAATGTTTTAATGAATTTCTTAATTATTTAAGCCTTAATACTGGGAGTACGTAGTTCTGGGTCCTCAAGAGTATCATAAAGGGGTCTGAGGATTTAGCTCAGTGGTTCTGAAGTCTTCCTGGCAAGTACAAGGTCCTGAGTTAGGTCCTTGGTAGCACGTATTACAGTGCTGGGTATGGTGGTTCATGCCTGTAATCCCAGCTCTCAAGAGGCAGAAGTAGGAGGATTGCTGGGAGTTCAAGGATATCCTGGGCTATGTAGAGAGTTCAGGGTCAGACTGAACTACCAAGCGAGACCCTGTCTCAAAAAAAAGAGTATCAGAAAGAAGCTCTGGTGTAATGAAAATTTTATACAAAGGAAACAACCATAAAAACAAATCACAAAAGTCTTGTTTCACTTTTGAATTTTTTCCTCCTTTCTTGTAGCTCATTGTTCATTTAGAACTTTTTTCTGAAAAGTGTCTACCAAATTTACATATATATATATATATATACACACACATATATATATATTTTTTGTAGGATACTAGTTTAATTTACATTTATTTGTAATATAGCAAAAGATTATCTATTGGGGAATAAGAGAGCTAAACTATCTTTAGTTTGCAGCTACTTCAGGCAAATAAATATTTCTTAATAAATAGAATTAATATAATAGAAATTTATGACATTTCTTCATAATGATACATCTCAAAATGAGATTATATGTATCTAAAGTTATTTAAATATACTTTAATCTGAGTTTGAGGATACTCAAACATGTAACTTGGAAGCCTGTGCTTTATGGCAGAATTTGAGAGTTTTAGTGAAGGCCTACACTCAAAATGTATACCTATTTTATTTCATATAAATTTCTGAATATTAATTTTTTTGAGATGTTCCATTTAAAATATTTTACTCTTTATAGAACTTACATCACACTGTTTTTTTCTGTGGAATATAGTTTATATTTTAGGTATATTTATTTTTTTTCTTTTTGAGACAGAGTCTCACTCTGTAGTCCAGCCTGGCCGTGAACTCAAGGTGGCCCTTCTGCCTCAGCCAAGATTATAGGAGAGCACTCAATGCCTGGCATGTTTTTTTTTTTTTTTTTTTTTTGAGACAGGGTCTCACTTTGTGGTTCAGGCTGGCCCTGAGCTCAGCCTCAAACTCATCACAGCAATCCTCCTGCCTCTGCCTCCAAAGTGCTGGGATTACAGGCGTGAGCCACCACGCCCGGCACTGTGGTATGTGGTACTGGTTGCTGCTGGGCGTGAGTCTCCGCACCCAGTATAGGTATGTGGTTACCGGGAATCGAACCCGGGTCCTTGCTCTTGCAAGACAGGCGCCAAAACCACTGAGCTAAATCCCCGGCCCTGCCTGGCATGTTTTTAGATCATTTTTTTTCCTGAAATTTTAAAATTTGGATTTATTAGAAAATTTTTATCTTAATTAGAATTAACTATGATCTGGTTAAAATCATTCTTCTAGTTTTTTATATTAAGCAGCTAAAGAACATTTGAATTTATATTAGAGAGCAGTTATTGTTTAAAATAAACACAAGATCCTAATTTAAAATTAAGTTAGGTGTTTAAAAGATGTATTATTCATATTATATAACAGCCAAGACTTGAATCATTTACAAAAAGTACAGGATGTTTGCTTTAATCTTACTGAAGAATTAATATTTTTTATCAATCATGTCTATTGGTAGAGAAGTAACTTCTCTTGTTTTCAGCACAGCCCTGGTGTGGACAGTCAGATTATAACACACTGAAATTGAGGAAGACTTTCACAGGTCGCTGTGCTTTACCAGATAGTGGGAAAACTGAGCCACAGTTCATCAGCCAGTAAGGTTTTTTTAAAATCCTTCTTCTCCTTTTCTCCCCCCACCTTAAAATTAAAAAAAAAATTTTTATTGTTTTTCCTCCTATTTAATTCTATTTTTGTCATCCATTTATATGATAGATAATATCTCACTTATAAATGGATGTATTTCAGAGTTTTTTCTTTTTAATTGACTCTCTGGAACTCGTAATTCCTCAATTCCTTTAAGAACCCGAGGCATCATCTTGATGACACTATAGTGACCTGTTGTTTCTGTGGCCTCATTCCGCTTGAAAACTCCATGTGCCTGGATGGATGCCTGCTCCTTCTGGTAGCCCAGCTAGAAAAGCTGGCTTTTCTTTTTTCATTTTTTGTTTTTTTGAGACAGGGTCTCGCTTTGTGGTTCAGGCTGGCCCTGAGCTCAGCCTGAAACTCACACCACAGCAATCCTCCTCCCTCTGCTTCCTGAGTGCTGGGATTACAGGTGTGAGCCATCACGCCCGGCACTGTGGTGTGTGGTACTGGTTGCTGCTGGGGTGAGTCTCCATGCCCAGTATTGTATATGGTTATGGGGAATCGAACCCAGGCCCTTGTGCTTGCAAGACAGGTGCCGGAACCACTGAGCTAAATCCCCAGCCCAAGAGCTGGCTTTTCTCTGAATCCCACCCTGGTGGTGGCTGAGAGGCCCTGGGCTTCTTTCTTCCCATCAGTATGGCCCTTCCTGCTTCCTCTCTCAGGTTGGGGCTGGGAACACCTGGCAGCTGCAGGGAGAGACAGCGCTTCGAGCAGTGAGGATCCCTTATAAATCTAGGTGTTTCCACTTGAAGAGACCTGTCTCTTGTGCAGTTCTGGACAGCATGTAACAGCAGAAGTAAACATGTGCAGGCAGGACGCTGGGGTTACTGTGGTGCTGTTCTTTTCCAGCCCTTTGGTGGTGGAGGTTGGTTGGTTTATCTGGTAGTTGTGTTAAGTCACCTCTATTGTTTCTCACTGCTCTAATGTTATATGTTGTGAATACATGTTTCCAGGGGGCTAAAATGATGAGGTTCTTAAAAGATAGGGAGATATTTGACAGAACATTCACATCTACCCAGAATTGAACAAGAAGACCTTAGACTTGTGATGTTTATAACTGTAGGTGTTATAAATAGCTGACATTAAAATCTCAGTGTGTGGGACTGTGGCTCAGAGATAGAACACGTGGCCTAGCAAAGGCCCTGGGTTTTAACCAATACTACAAACAAAATAACTCAGTGTTACTAATAAAATAGCGTGGTGTTTGGTGGGAGTGCTAGCATATATAATTACAATACTGATGTGATACCTCAAATGTGCTGTTAATCTATTTATTTTAGATGCAGATTTTTCATACTTTAATTTCTATAGCCTAACAGTACATTTTACTGGGTGGCACAAATACAAGAAAGTAAAGTAATAATAATAAATAAAAGTGCTATATTTAAAATCAATAGATATTTGAAAATCTAAATTCAAACTGTTCAAGTATTCCCCATATGAAAATAAGGCAGAAAGAATTTTTACAACTCTACTCTTATAACTTAAAGTCTAAAATCTGTCAGTCCTGTCTTAGCTCAAGGTAATAAACATAACCACCTTCTTAAGTATCTTGCCAGAGTGAGATTTTATCACTCTGTGAGTTTATCAGCTGCCCACGTGGAAAGCAGGAGATAAGCTAAATGTTTACTGGTGTCAACCAGTTCATTAACTATTTTAATAATTTGCATGTCCTTTGTGGCAGTGCTGTGAGGGATATTGGGGGCAGTAATGTCCTGGGTTCATAATGTCTACCTGTGATAAATACTGTAAGATGGCAATAATCATTTGGAAATTTTATTTATGCCACATGCAGATAAATCAGATTGTGGACCAAGGCGAATACTTTGGAAGTTTTGCTTATCCCTTTTGACACCAGAGGGAAAAGGCTGGTCCAAGCATTGAGCAGCCATGTTTTACTCAGGGAGTGCAGTGAGATTTGTTCTCTGATACCAGCCTCATTCCTGAAATATTTGTGATGGATGTGTCTGGTTTGGAGTGGGAGAGAGAGGAGGAATTTGGGGTGGGGTAGGGGATTGGATCACTGGTCAAAAAGAGATGAGGTTCTCTCAGGAGAGGGTGGGCTGAGCCAGCTGTGTTGTGGTCCTCACGCAGTCTTGCCCTCAGCTGCTCCCTTTGCCAGCAGATGCTGAGTGATTGACCATTGCAGCCAGCCGGGGAGGTGGTGGGTGGTTGGGGCGGGTGTGCACTCTGCATGATCCACATCAGATAGCCAGCATCTGCCATCATATTAAGCCCCATGCAACGAATTTGCCAGCTACCCATTATGCAGAAATTACTGAATTCCTCATCATCTCCTAATAGACACAGACTACCAGCAGGTGGTAGAAAATGTCCGGCTTCTATTATTAGATCGTGTGCCATCTGCTAATTATAAAAATATCAGTGGTTTATTTACTTTAACCTCTAAATTGAAGCTCACTAAGGGCAAACCAATTGTAGAATACTCACATAAGTTACAGAAATCTAATTTCAAGAACATTTAGTAAATAGAATCGTCTTTCATGCTGATCGAAGTAGCTACATCCATAGCTTCATGATTAAAACAATTGGTTAGACTTAGTTTTGTATAATTTCATTATTTTAATAAGAAATGAGCACAAGATATTCGATAGGTGGTGGACCACTTTTTCCTTCTTTATGATTTTTTCCTCTATAAAAAGGGAAAGAATGTTTTATTGGCTGGGGAATTAGCTCCGTGGTTCCGGCGCCTGTCTTGCAAGCGCAAGGACCTGGGTTCGATCCCTGGTAACCACATACAATACTGGGTGTGGAGACCCACACCCAGCAGCAACCAGTACCACATACCACAGTGCCAGGCGTGGTGTCTCACGCCTGTAATCCCAGCACTCGGGAGGCAGAGGCAGGAGGATTGCTGTCATGTGAGTTTGAGGCTGAGCTCAGGGCCAGCCTGAACCACAAAGCGAGACCCTGTTTCAAAAAACCTAAAAAAAAAAAAAAAAAAAAAAAAAGAATGTTTTATTGTGTTCAGTATTCTTGATTCACCTCTAAGTGTTCAGAGTTTTATTCAAATGTTATCTTGGAACATTTAGTATCAGACGTTATTCCAAACAACTGAGCAAATGTTTTTATCTTTGAAAAAATATTAGCATGAGAAATCTCAAGTAATATTTGGAAACAGAGTACAGAGTACTGGTTTTTAGAAGAAACTTAACAGTTTCTGAGACATCACTAGGGTTTTGGTAGGGGTCCCAAGTCACTGGAGTGCTAACTCTGAGAAAGCTCTGATAGTGCAGTGTCTCTTTGTCGGCCTTGTGAGTGGAGAAGCTGAGTCTTGTTGGCAGGCCCACGTAAGGGCTGAACTTTTCTTGGTAAGAAGACTCTGAGGTGACCAGCGGATTACCTGGGGTACCAGTTTATTAACCTTCAGTGAAAAGAATGCAGCAACCAAATACATTGGACCTCATGCCGAACAGAAGCCTAATGTATTTTTCTTGTCAGAAAAGCTAAATAAGAAGCCATCATGTTTGTGGAAATGGAAATGACATTCCTTATGAAGAGCATTTCTTTTTTAATACTGTAGAGGTCCAGTTAATCAGTTTATTCTTTTGTGGTTTGTGCTTTTTATGTCCTATCTAGAAGGTTTTTGCTTAACTCAAGATTGTAAAGATACTCACCAACATTTTTTTCTAGAAGTTTTACAGATTTGTCTTTTTAGGGCTATGGACTGTTTTGCATTAATTTTTGTATATGGTGCTAGGGACATGCGTTAGCTAATATGAATCTACAATTGCTCCAGTGCTATTTGTTGAAAAGACCTTGCCTCTATTGAGTTCCCTTACCTTTGTTAAGAATCAACTGACCATTTATGTCTAGACCATTTATGTCCGGACCATTTATGTCTGGGCCCTATTCTGTTCCATTGACCTATGCACTTAATTTTATGCCATTACCATACCATCTTGATTTTAATTGTTGCAGTCTGGTAATGAGGGTCCTACAGTTTTGTTCTTCTGCAATATTGTTTTGAGTATTTTCTTTTTTATTTACATATTTTATTATTTTATTTTATATTTTAGTTTTTAGTTTATTGAGACAGGATCTTGCTTTGTAGTTCAGGCTGGCCCTGAACTTACTATGTAGCCAAGGCTGGCCTTGAACTCACAGCCATCCTCCTGCCTCTGCCCCCTGACTGCTGGGATTACAGGTGTGAGCCACCATACCCAGCATTGTGGTTATGTGGTACTGGGGATCAAACTTGGGACCTTGTGCTTCTGAGGCAGGCGCTGGAACTACTGAGCTAAATCCCCAGCTTTCTATTTCCATATTTTAAAAGTAAACTTACCAGTTTCTACCAAAATGTTTGAAGTTATTTTGATTATTATTGTGTAAAATGTATAGATCATTAGAGAATTCACACGTTTAAAATATTGATTCTTGTGATCCATCCACAGTATTTATTTAGATCTCCCTTAATTTCTCTCTGCAGTCTTGATATGAATGTTATCTTAATCAGTACTAGCACCTAGACCATACCCTTCCTGTCTGGGTTCAAATTGCAACTGTGTCACTTAGTAAATGACCTTAGGAAGGTTACTTAGCTTCTGTGAGCCCCAGTTGTCTCATCTGTCACACAGGGATCGTCCTGCCTTGGTTTGCAGTGAGGATTAAATGAACTAACATACAGAAATAAGGGCCTGACTGTGGTCAGTGAGAGCCTGGTTCAGCCATCTCCGCCAAGTAGTTATTCTTGCCTGGGGACCAGTTTGTGGCAGCTGCTCAGCATGGTCAGCATGGCTGATGAGCACTGCCAACTCTTGCTCTGTCAGCCTCTTTTCTCCTGCCCCTACTAACCACTCTCCAGCTGGAGCTGCTTTCAGATTCTCTTCGGATTCTGTTACGACCACTGACTAGGCCTCAGCTCTTCTCTGTGTGCAGTCTGGTCTCCTCTGACTGTCCAGTCGCTCTTTCTGTTTTTCTTGAAAGTTGTCATCCTGAGTGCTCATCTGACAGTTTGACCTCTCCAATAAAGTGTTTATTTTATGAATTTTAACTTAGAGATTTGGGGCTACTTCACAATCATCTGGTTTTTATTTCAGAATTTTGGCAATTGGACAATAACTTAATAGGATAGCATAATTTAAATAAGCACACAGGATATCTATTTTCAAATTGCCTAATTTATCAGGAAATAGAGGGTAACAGAATAATAATTTTATTTTTTAAAATTGAAAACATGAGCTATGAAAATAATTCAATATTGCTCAAGTCAGTTTGTAGTGGCACTGTTATTCCCAGGCTTATGAATTTAGACAGTCTCTGGCCTATCACAGCTGGTGAGCACTCTTTTTGGGGGATCTTAAAGGAAATGCAAACTGGTTTCTGTGAGGACTTTTGGAACTGTTATCCAATGTCTGTCTGGTGTCTGCATTTTGGTACAACTGTGTTTTGACTTCAGAAAGAATATTTTGTATTTACCACAGAGTGTTCTCTTTTTATGAGTCATCAAATGATTATTGTATATTTTATTCAGTGTTAGTTTTAGAACAAATTATGCTTTTTCCTCACCATTTAAATCTGAGCAAAGCATATATCTCATCTGTGCGTCAGTTTCTCTATTTTCTGACATGGGAATAATATTATCCTTCTATGTTGAGCATTAAATTAAATTACACTCTTAGAATAGTGCCAGTGAACACATGGTAGGTATTCAGTAAATGTTAGCAGCTTTTTTGTTCCTGTTTATTTGAAGACTGATATCCTAGCTTGCTTTATTTAATGAAAATCATATAGTCAAACTGATGCTTATACTCATTACATTTTTTAATCATTATGCTTAACCAAGAAATTATTTTCTACACTTGATCTTAGCCAAAAGGCCGAGAAGCGATACCAAGAAATTATTTTCTAAATATATAAATGTCTCTGTTTTTTACTTATGAGCTGGTATAGTAACTGTAGTAATTCAGAGACAATCTTTTAACTCCATGGTGATACTATTTTCAAATTATAGGAAATATCAAGTTTTGTTTTTTAAGATAATATGGAAATTTTGTCTTCAAATGTTGAATGTGATTTTCCAGAGACCTTGTGTTTTACCTCGTTTCCATATAAACTTGACTGAGTCATAAGGAAGGTATTTGATTCACTGACAGTCACATGGGAAATAAGAACTCTTAGCTCCCTAGTTTGTTACCCCTCATCCAGACGTTTCAGTTTCCATAGAAACTGCTTGATGTACATGATTTATGAATCATGGATCAAGTTAACTTAAGAACTCTTGTTGTTTGGAATTTGCTTTAAAGATAAACTAAGTGATTTTAACAAATCAACACTCACTTAAAAATAAGTATATACTTACATGTTTAAAAGTAAAATGTGAAATAAATATGGTCTTGGGCTGGGACTGCACTGAGAGGGAGAGCATTTGTCTAGCATATATGAAGCTATGGGTTTGATCTCTACCATGACAGAAACATACACTCCCTCTCCATGTATATATTTAACATTTTATATAATATAAACTACAATTTTTATCCTACCTTAATCTGGAAAATAATTCAGAATTTTAAAAGATCAACATATTTTGTGTATTTTTGTACAGTGAATTAAAAAATCAGGCATTATCATCTTGAAATGATATATCTGGCTTATCCTCTTACCAACTCTGAAACAGTGTCAGACAAGATGATTGGAGAAACACTGCTTACAACACTGAAATAAAAATTAATAACAACTGCTAAGAAAAAGTACACCAGGAAGATAAAGAAAAAAGAAAGTGTAGGCCAGTAAGGCACAAATGGAATTCAGTTTTTACAATGAAAAATACAGTAGCACCTTGTAAATTGCACTTTTTATGAATTAGTCACGAGGGAAAAGTGTTCACATTTGAAATAATTATTAGGAATTATCCCCAGAATAAAATAATAAGATCACTAATAAAATCTAGTAAGGATCAGAGTTTGGTTTAATATGGGTATGTTCATTTCCTCTATGAAAATAATTTAATTCTTGGGTTGATACCTGTAAATTGCTTATGGTGGGAGCTTTATTGCTAGAATTTATTTATTTAGAGTCAGGGTCTCACTTCGTATTTAGGCTGGTCCTGAACTCAGCAATCCTCCTGCCTCTGCCATCCAAGTGCTGGGATTACAGGCACAAGCCACCATGCCCAGCACTGTGGTTTGTGGTACTAATTGCTGATGGGCATGAGTCTCCACACTCCACATTGTTGTATGTGGTTATTGGGGATCAAACCAGGGCCCTTGTGTGCAGGGGAGGTGCTGGAACCACTGAGCCAAAATCCCAATCCTATTGCTAGAATTTAGAACCTTTTGGAAATGACTACTTCTTGGATGTCTTCTAGGTATAGCAATCTGTTGCAATATCCAAACTCTTTAATTTATTGCTGCCGATTTAACCTAGGCCCTAGTTCTTTGGCACTAATTTATAGTTCTTTGACAATCTCAGTCTTGGTGTACCAGGAAAAACAACTGATTAGAACTATTATGTCACCTTGGCTAAAGTACTACAATCATCAGTAACAATAGTATGTAATACAATTTAGAAGATGACATACTGTGCTAATTATTAATCTGCCAGCTTTAATCATGTGAACTAGATTTGTGGTTATATAACAAAATGTAAAATAAACAGAAAATCGTATATAATAAAGATCTCTTCAGTATGGTGATTTGACTTTCAGAGGTGAAAATTTAAAAGAGATTGAAGGAAAAGCACAGAGAAATAGAAGAGAAAGAGACTAGGAGCAAGGCTGGAAGACAGAGAAAGATTATTTAAAATTCGGAAAACTGGAGAAAAGAAGGAAAGAGAGAAGGAAGCAATAAAAACAACAGAACAGAAGACCAATAAACAAAACCCTAGAAACACTGTTCATATTTGTATAAAAACAAAAACAATCAAAAATAACACACAAGCAACCAAAAAAGAAGGAAACAAAAAGAAAGAAAAATGTCTACTTCAGGATGTGTTTGTTTTTTCTGCTAAACAAAGTGAACAGATAATTAATTATCTGTTAATTAATCCCAGCAGCCAGTTGTAGATTTAGGTGAAGTAGTGCATAATCCCAGCAACTCTACACCTTTAGTTCTGAAGCTCAAGCTGGCTTCTGGCTGTGAAGCTGGAACTTGATTTGTTCAGCCTGTGACAGTCCATGTGCTTCCTGCTGGCTGGAATTTAGCTCTTTGATCCACTGCTAACTCGACCTTGATTCACTTCACCCTGCTCCTGGGTGCTGCTAGTGGAGCAGCTGCACTGAATTCTGAGCTCAATTAGCCTCTGTTCAAAATGGCTACTGGCCAATTGCCCTCACCCGGGGGACATCTGAACCCAAATATCTCCCCAGCCGCTGCAGTCCCATGTGCCCTCTGCTCCGTTCCATTGGTGTCTTGCTCTGTGGAGTCTTCGTGGGTCATCAGTGGCCACCAAGTGTGCATCTGCAGATTGCTTGTAATGACTCAGGGCTCTGGGACAAAATGCCACTAGCCATTTCCTTCTTCTGTGTTGAGGTATCTCTCTTTACTTTCCCTATAGGTTTCATTTCTCACTTTGGATCCTTGCTGGATCCCAGGGATATACTTTCCTCCTTTTCTTCCTCATGTTTCTATATTCCAGTGTCTGAACACCAGGTCTTAGGCCATTTCTCTGCTCTTTACCACTACACACACACACACACACACACACACACACACACACACACGTATATATTTTGCAGTACCAGAAATGTCACTTGGACCTCTGTGCCTCTCAGGTAGACACAGTACCACCTGAGCTAAATCCCCAGCCCCTACTAAGATATATTTAAAAGTTCTAGGAAATTGAGCATTTTTTGTGTGGGGGGGCAACAACATATTATGTTCCTTCTTTAAATTACATATAAATGAAATATATCATGTCAAAACATTTGTCCTTCTATAACTAGAGCCATGACTACCTTAAATTTTATTTTGTGTTTTGGACATTAAAAAAAAATCTTTATTATATAACACTTTTTCTTAGAAGTGTATTTCAGAGTCACTAATCTACTTTTCAGAATTTTGAGTTATCTAAATCTTTCTGGCTACAGAATCACAAACAATATGACTGTCATGTATTCAACATATAGAGTAAAAATCTAATTGCAGTTAAATGTAATTAGAGCTCTGGGTGTATTTTGCTTCTTATTTATGTAACATATACATAGTGTAAGCTATATCTCGATAGCATGATTTTGTGAAGAAAGTTATAAATAATATATTCAAATTCTTGCAGCCCTCTCAAAAAATTCCCAGCTAAATTGTATTGATTTGATAAGGCGAATTTGATCATATGTTTGGTATTCACGGACTTTAAGGTTTGATGAAGATGTGGTCCTTGACCTCTGTTGTTCACCATGATTTATGTGATGAGAAAATCCCCTTCATTTCTAGCACCATAATTCCTGTTTAAGGAGATTGGATTATAGAGAAATTGGACCTGTTTTGTTCCAGTTCCACCAGTGAACCTTGACGGGGTATTTTAGAATAACCTAGAGGTTGAGATCACATAGTATTTGAGCCCTTGCTCTGAATGATAGGAATTGATTTTGTTGTCCATCTCTGTTGGGAAGACTCAGACAGGGTCTGCAGGAGATGGCGTTCCCTCTTAACTTGCTGCAGAATTGGAGGTGTGCCTTTGGCAATGTGGAGACTGATACTGTGAAAGTACAATAAGTACTTATCTCAGAAGGAAATGGAGTCATTAGTTTAAATACAAGATCTTGTGTTAGAGTAAAGCAAGTAATTTATAAAATGCTTAATAGAAAATAAAAATGCTTTAAGAGAAAGGGAGGGGATATTAGAAAAACATGTGGAGGGCCAGGGGTTTAGCTCAGTCTTGCAAGCGCAAGGGCCGGGAATCGATCCCCGGTAACCACATAACAATACTGGGTGTGGAGACTCATGCCCAGCAGCAACCAGTACCACATACCACAGTGCCGGGCGTGGTGGCTCACGCCTGTAATCCCAGCACTCGGGAGGCAGAGGCAGGAGGATTGCTGTGATGTGCGTTTGAGGCTGAGTTTAGGGCAGGCCTGAACTACAAACTGAAACCCTGTCTCAAAAAAAAAAAAAGAAAGAAAGAAAGAAAGAAAGAAAAACGTATGGATTAGAAATGCCTAATGTGACGTTGGTCTCTGTAAAGATTATTTACCCTGTCCATTTAACTGCCAGTCCCTGTAAATCAAACACTTCAGCTGCTGTAAAGTGTAAAGGGCACAGTGAATTTCTTAGTTAAAATATAAAAAGGGATTGTCTACATTGTTGACTTTAGCTACTGTGAGTTTAAAATGAGAAAAGAAATGTAAACCATTTACTCCCCTTTAGGCTGCTTCCTGACCCTACAGTTGATAACTGTCAGTTTATACTTACTGTTCATCTATGTAAATGATGGGACGTTGGATTTAAGCAAGTTTTATCCCATTTTTATTTATTTATTTATTTATTTTGAGACAGGGTCTCATTTTGTAGTTCAGGCTGTCCCTGATCTCAGCCTCAAACTCACATCACAGCAATCCTCCTGCTTCTGCCTCCCAAGTGCTGGGATTACAGGCGTGAGCCACCACACTGGGCACTGTGGTATGTGGTACTGGTTGCTGCTGGGCAAGAGTCTTCACGCCCAGTACTGTTATGTGGTTACTGGTGATCAAACCCGGGTCCTTTGTACTTGCAAGACAGGCCCCGGAACCACTGAGCTATGTCCCCGGCCCTTTTATCCCACTTTTAACAAGACTGTTAACAGGAATGTAATCATCTGTTAACTCTGTCCCACCCATCAAAGAATGAAGTAGGAGGAGAAGACTGTTTAAGAGAGAAAAGGATTAGGATCTCAGTTAGACATTCTGAACACTAAATTGATGTGGTCTGGCCTCATTAGAATTGGAAGTAAAATTATTATCTTACCTGACCCTTGTCCATCCATGTATCTTTGCTGCATTTCCTTGGTAACCCTTCAACACTTGTACTCAGATTGCAGACTGACCTCTGAATTCTTTAGACTGTATTTTGTGATCTTCTGAGCACTTAAGAGACTGAAGATGTATTTATGCAGTAGTGTCACTTTTATAGAGATTAAAATAAACTTACTTTGGAAAATAAATCAAATCAGATGGCAACATAAATGTTAAAATAATTTTCATAGCAATAGGCTATTTCCAGACAACATTGTTCCCATTCTGGAGTTAGAGGTAGGTTCCCCCTGGTGTTTAGAGAACGTTAAGTTTCATGTTCCTTACCCACAAAATATACAGTGTCTCGGGCCTGGGAGTTAGCTCAGTGGTTCCTGCAGCTGTCTTGCAAACACAGGGGCCCGGGTTTGATTCCCCAGTAACCACATACAATACTGGGTGTGGAGACCCACACCCAGCAGCAACCAGTACCACATACCACAGTGCCGGGCGTGGTGGCTCACGCCTGTAGTCCCAGCATTCGGGAGGCAGAGGCAGGAGGATTGCTGTGATGTGAGTTGGAGGCTGAGCTCAGGGCCAGCCTGAACTACAAAGCGAGACCCTATCTAAAAAAAAAAAAAAAAAAAATACAGTGTCTAGTTAGGAGCAGGCGGGATGGCACAGCCTTTACCTTGATTAGCACACTCAAAACGCCTCCTAAATGACAACTTGTATTCTATGGATATTTCCCTGTCAGCTGTAGTAGAATGTTTTAGATCATTTGTCAGTACTGTACCATGTGTTATTACTGTACAATAATCTATGCCCTAGACCTTTTAAATATAATGATTTCTCTTTTCTCAAGTTGAATTTTGACCTTTTCAAAAGTTGAGTTCTCAGAAGACAAGAAGTGATCCAACATTTCATGAATAGTGATGTTTATATTGAATTGGCTGGCGGCCAGGTGCAAACAGCGCTCAAAAGCAGACACATTTTTTCCTTTTTGAGAGGCCAGGATGCCCCTCGTCTACATCAGGCTCCCATGGCTATCAGTGAGTGCTGTGTGTACAGAGTAAGGCAAAGGCCTTACTGTGAAAAATAGGGCAGTGTGCTATGTGAGATTAATTAGTGTGTGCCTGTGAGCTCATGCTTTGTTCTGAAACATGTCTTTGTCTTGCGATTCTGTTAGAAGATGGCTACAGTAAGATCAATATTCAATGTAATCCTCAGTATTTAAATCTTACTATGCTGTTCTTATTTTTGTTAAACTAGTAAGAGTAAAATCCAAATGCAAATATTAATTAGAATCTTAATGTTATATTTTGTTAAAGTGATACTTGCTAAAGAGTTTCTTATTGTTACCAAATTTAAAAGATTGTCTTGAACTTTCCTAAAGAGGTGTTTTTAATTTATTTTTTTAAAGTTTTTTTGAGATAGGGTCTTGCTTTGTAGTTCAGGCTGGGCTTGAACTACAGAATCCTCCTGCCTCTGCCTCCCGAGTGCTGGGATTACAGGTGTGAACCACCATGCCCATCATCGGGGGTCTGTGGTACCTGGGATGGAACTTAGGACCTTGTGCTTGCTAGGCAGATGCCAGAACCACTGAGCTAAATCCCCAGCCCAAGAGTTTTAAGAAAAGTGGCACTTGAGTCTGTGAAGCTAAGAAAAATTTTGCTTGCTTCTCAGAGATTGGAAAATGTAATTATAGTATAATGTTCAAATATATTAGTAAGTTAATTCATGTCATTCATTCTGCTTATGATGCTCAATTTTTCAAACTTGTTTTCTGATTATTTCTTATATTCAAAAGTTAAATTTAGTATAAAAATACTCAAGATGTAATAGCAGTAGATAGCAAGGAATTTGAAATCAACTCCAGTTTTTTGTTTGATATATCTATCCATAAGATTAGAAAATTTAGTCAGTTTTATATTCTTGCTTCTTTGAACTGGTGATCCTCCTAGGAGTAAACATTTTATTATATACAATTCCTATGTGATCATACTAATCTTTGGATTTCCCATGTAATTACAAAGATGAGGTTAAAGCTCTTTGGAGGAATGTAAAGCAAAAAGTTTAAGGCTAGCAGAACACATGAAAATTGTGCATTTGTGTTTAAAATCATACTGTTACTCTTAGAGAAACTTTAGAAATAACCTATCAATATTACAATGAATACATTTATAAATATTATAAATAGATAAGTTATGCAATTGGGCAGACAGTACTGTGTCACTTTGAAAACAACTAGAATTGTATCCATAGAGTTAACTGTAAAATGTTAATTTTAGTAAATTGAATCATCAAATTAAAAATACACCTTTGAATGTTTTCAAAATTTTATTTAAAACAAGACTTTTGCTATTTCAGATCGTGTCAACAGCAACACGTTTCAGGTCTGCTTCTTGATATTCCGTGTGCCTGGTGGGTCCCTTCTCTGGAAGGTGAATGCTAAACTCCTTCTCGCTGCTTCTCTGCCTGGCTTGCCATCCTCACTCTCAATGATGCCTTGTGTTGATCTGGCTCTCTCCGGGTTTGCCACTCACAGCTGAGGCCTGACTGAGGATAGCGACTTCTCTTTCTTATGCAGCTTGCTGAGCTTTCTATATATTTATCTAGTGGCTAAAGTTTCTTACGGGATAATCAAGTGCAACAGGCATTTTCTTTTTGGTTGTTATTCTCCTGGTATGCTGTTCT
The DNA here is from genome assembly GCA_004026965.1 of Petromus typicus. Lineage (NCBI taxonomy): Eukaryota > Metazoa > Chordata > Mammalia > Rodentia > Petromuridae > Petromus > Petromus typicus. The sequence continues at coordinate 12,405 of PVIR01014926.1, read as the reverse complement.
TTTCATTTAAAAAAATTTTATAGGTTTGTAGCTCAGTGGTTCCGGCGCCTGTCTTGCAAGTGCAAGGACCTGAGTTCGATCCCCGGTAACCACATACCATACTGGGTGTGGAGACTCACCCCAGCAGCAACCAGTACCACATACCACAGTGCCGGGCGTGGTGGCTCACGCCTGTCATCCCAGCACTCGGGAGGCAGAGGCAGGAGGATTGCTGTGATGTGAGTTTGAGGCTGAGCTCAAGGCCAGCCTGAACTACAAAGCGAGACCCTGTCTCAAAAAAAAAAGGGAATTTGTACCTATACATGGTATTGCCTGCAGATTTTTTCCACATTCTTCTCTTCCCTTCAACCTCTCTTACCTTTTTTATTTACAATAGCTTTGTTTCTCCTTTTCCTTCTATTCTTTTTCTTGTCCCTTCTTACTTTCCGTCTCCTTCTCCCTTGTTCCCATTCCCATTTGAACATTTTCTTCCCATTTCCCATTCTGTCCTTTTGGATAATTCTGCTCTACCTCCGGGATGTGGATGACTTGTTCTGGGAGTGCTTTTCACTCTCTCTGTGTTAAAGCCCTGTTTCCTACTTGGTTCTCTGTGTTTTTTTTTTTAACTCCTTTTTTTTTTGAGACAGGGTCTCGCTTTGTGGTTCAGGCTGGCCCTGAGCTCAGCCTCAAACTCACATAACAGCAATCCTCCTGCCTCTGCCTCCCGAGTGCTGGGATTACAGGCGTGAGCCACCACGCCCAGCACTGTGGTATGTGGTACTGGCTGCTGCTGGGATGAGTCTCCACACCCAGTATTGTTATGTGGTTGCCAGGGATCGAACCCGGGCCCTTGCACTTGCATGACAGGCGCCAGAACCACTGAGATAAATCCCCGGCCCTTGAACTGCTTTTTCATGTAGCACTCTGAGGAAAGGTGCATGGGAAAGAAGTTTTGTACCAGGTGTGGTAGAGCATGGCTGGAACCCTAGACTACGGAGGTTGAGACAGGAGTTCAACAAGGCCAGCCTAAATCACACAGCAAGACTGTGTCTCAGAAGAAAACACAAGAAAACCTAAAAGAAGAGAAGGTTTATGAGACCTGCGAATTTGGTAAAAAAAATTTTTTTTTTTTTTACTCTTCACTAATTTATTGAATTAAAAAAATTGAAGATCCCGCACTTTTAAAAGACCCTTTTACATAAAGAAGAACTTCTAGTTAACAGATCGAGAAATGAGTCTGAATTAGACACACTATGGATGCAACACACAGATGAAATTTCCTCATACCACTACCTTGACATGGATCTGATACCCTCCCTTAAAAGAATCCTATAAAAAACTGCTTCCAAGCCCCTTTGAAATTGCAATAGTGCAGCAGAACTACAAGTAAACAACTGCCCGTTAGCCTGTTATTTCAAATAAACTGAAAAGCCAACAGACAGGGTTTTTTGTGTGCAATTTTTCAAAACAAATCGTAAGTTGAAGTATCAAATCTGCACAGCACTGTCCCTTCACAGAAGGCAGGAAACTTCGGTGTATCATGTCAGAGGCCGTCCTCGGTGCTGTAGGCTGTGAAAGTGGGCCTCTTTCAGGGTCTGGTTGATGTGGAAGTAAGGGCCTTGGCACAGTGCAGACTGCTCAGGCATGGGCTGAGGGGTGTTGGGGCTGGATCCCGGCATGGCCTGGCTAAAGCCGCTCTCTGGCCCACTGGCCCGGTCTGGGCTATGGATGCTGGTGCTGCTACTGCTGCTGCTGCCGCCACTGTCACTGCTCGAAGACTCTGTCCCAGGAATCCTGAAAGACAGGGTTTCTACTACTCCGTTTGCTCTGAGGGGGAAGATGATTATCTTCTTCATTGCCATTCCTTCTCCTTTTCCTGGGGCGGAGGCGCTCGCTCATCGTAGCTGGTGGAGAGCGACGAGGCGCAGCCCCGCGCGAAGAGCGAACTGAGGGGCTCACGCACAGACGGCCGCCACGCCCACCCCCTCGGGCCTTTGCTCTTGCCGCCACGCTGGTGGACGCGGCGGGTGGCGAATAGACCCTGCTCGGACCCGTACCACGGCTACTTCCAAAAAAAAATTTTTAATAAGTTGATTCCTGTACAATTAATTGATAAAAATCAAGTTGGAAATAATTTTTCCTTTAGAATATTGAAAATGCTAATCATTTTGATTTTCTTTATTGCTGTTAAGAAATCTCAAGAGCATCCTTCTCTTTCTTTCTGGGAAGTTTTAGGACAGGCTTCACTTTAGAGTTGAAGTAATTGCTCTGGAGTGGAGCCAAACTGTAGTTATTTTTGAAAAGGTTCTAGGGAAACTCATATGTAGCCCGGATTGAGAGCAACAGCCCCTGGGATTCCCTTATGATGTACTCTGATGGTTCTATTTATGTATTGTGCTAAGCGTTTGATTGTTCCTTAATCTGAAAATTCATGTCCTTGAATGTTGGGGTCTCTCTCAGTCTTTTTGTCCTGTTACTTGCAGGCATCCTGCTTATCTCTGATTTTATGTAACTTTTTCTTAAGTGATTGCCTCAGTTTGATCATCTAACTCTTCCATTACATTTCCTTTTTCTGTTACCATATTTTAAATTTTCCCAAGGATACACTTTTGTGCTCTGGTTGTTCCTTTTTTGTGCATCCCATTATATTATGGATACAATATCTTTCTTCCTCTATGAGAATATTCGTGATTTGTTAAAGTTTTAATCTCTTCCAAGCTCTGCTTGTTTCTAAATTACCTTTAAAAATCTATAGTTCGAGGGGCTGAGGATTTAGCTCAGTGGTTCTGGTGCCTACCTTGGAAGTGCAAGGGCTTGGATTTGATCCCAGGTAATCACATAGAACAATTTGGGGCATGGTGACTCACACCTAGCAGCAATCAGTACCACGTGTAGTACTGGGGATGGTGGCTCATGTACCACGTGTAGTACTGGGGATGGTGGCTCACACCTGTAATCCCAGCACTCAGGAGTCAGAGGCAGGAGGACTGCTGCAAGTTCCAGGCTTGCCTGGGTTATATAGTGAGCTCAGGGCCAGCCTGAGCCTCAAAAGCAAGACCCTGTCTCAAAAAAAAAAAAAAAAATCTGTAGTTTGTTTTAATGCTCTGGTCCCACAGCAGGGTTGTCTATGGAATAACCTTGGTCCTTGCCACTTACGTGCTCAGGTGTCAGAGGTACTCAGGGACCAAACATCTGTGTAGTGGCAGTGGGCTTGTCAGGTCTTGTCTTCTCCATGGCCAAGCTGGCTGGGAGAGCCCTGTTACAGGGATCCTGAGGTTTTTTCTTGAGTTGATCATGTTCCTCAGAGAGCATTTGTGTAAGCACTGTCTTCTGGAGCTTTGTGGGTTGATTTCAGCATGTTAAATTTTCACTTGTGAACTCCTGCTTATTTTACTTCTGCGTCTGTGTCTTTCACCATAGAGGTAAAACGCTCCTGTTTTACTTTTTGCACTGAATAAGCCTCGAGGCTTTTGGAGGTGAGGTGGTCATTTCAGGAAAAGGACTGTGCACTCTAGGCTTCTTTCCATTTCAGGCTCCGCTCTGGCTTCTGTAATGTGTGGATTCAGTTGCTTCTGTCAGCTTCCTTGTTGCTGGCTGGGCTTCTGCTTCCATTATGTTAAGTGTCACTTGTTCTTCTACTTTCCAGCTCCTAGATATTGTTCTGATCAGCTCCTTTACTTTTTCTTTAAAGGAATGTATATCCTAAAATAAATCCCATTATTGTCAGTGTAATGCAGTTTCCAAAGAGAGTAGAAATAAGGTATCATTTTATTTGTTTAATCAGAACTGAGTGTGACAAAAAGAGATGGTATAAGACCTTCAATTGTCATCACTTATTCACTTATTTATTTTTGAGAGAGAGTAGTAGTTCAGGCTGGCTTGAGCTTACTGCATAGCCGAGGCTGGCCTGAAACTCACTGGGGTCTTCCTGCCACAGCTTTAGAATGTGGGGATGAACAGTAGCTGATGTGCTTTCGAGTTCTCTGGTGGTGCATTGCACTGCAGTCTGCAGGACTGGAAGTTATTGAGACTGCTGTGTTGCGCTGCAGCTTGCCACCTGGTGAGAAGGGAAAATGCATGGTTTATAAAACCTAAGAGTGCACAGACTCCGTTTTCTCTGCTGCTTTGGGGTGTGGCAGTTGCTGTCTGATCACCCCCATGCATTACTTTTAAAGGGGCGGGACATGGCTCAGGTGTAAATGATGAGTGATTTGCTGTCCCATCATTGATGGGTGCTTGTTGTCTGTGTATCAGCCATTTTGTCCTGGGTTCATTTTGGGTTAACACTGTACTGGGATGTGAAGAACATGATGTCCAGGAGAAGAATAACAAGCTCACTTAACCAGCAGTTTAAAAGTCCAGCTATTTTCCTGTTTTAAAGAACAAGCTCCACATAGTCTTGCCTGTTGAGTTCTGCAGGGGCCTGGATCATCCCGTTCACACGATGCACTACTTGGGGCTGCAGGCCTGTTTACCTTTGGGGTTCGACATTGGAAGATCCCGACTTTCCTATAGTAAGTCATGTTCTCCAGTAAAGACAAGTATTTTCATCATTATGAAGATAAGCATACTTCTTTCTTAATTTTCAGTAAATTAATTATATTTTACTGATTTAATTATAAATTAATCTATAAAACATATTGGGCCAAGAAAAAATTTGATAGCAAAAAAGAAAAAATAGAAATGAAGCTTATGTATATAAGAAAGGTAGAGGGATTGAAGGGAGGACAGGGTAATGGGAAAAAATAAGAATCAAGATACATCATGTACAAATTCTCAATGTGAATGTGCTCATAATGTATATCTAAAATGTACCAATAACCTCAGTAAAGAAAAAAAAATACTGGGCCAAATTAGTATATATTAGGTTGCCCAAACAGTATTTTGTTCTGTTCCTGTAATTGTTAAAAATTGCGTATTAAGTTGTTACAATGTTTTTCTTTTCAAAACTTATTTTCTCCTTTATATATATAATCTTGATTTGATTATGATTCTTAAAAAATTTGCCTTTGTCATGCTATTAAAAATAAAACCCCTGCATGTGGTAGAATAAGTTTGGTGCTAAGAAGCTTGCAGAATTTTTCTTTCTCTTTCTTGTTGTGTTTTTGAGACAGGCTCTCGATATGTAGCTCAGGCTGGCCTTGAACTCATAGCAGTCCTCCTGTCTCAGTTTCCTGAGTGTTGCATACTGATGTGTACCTTCACATTGGGCTATTTTTTTAAAAAAATAAAATATCTTTATTGTAAAGCTTATTTTATTAAGTCCAGGTCCTCTTTCTTATTAAACTTTTTCTCAAATATGAACCTGTCGATATTTAAAAAAAAGAAAACTCAAATCTTTATTAGTACATTGTATATACACATCATGGTCACATTCAGCATTGAGAATTTGTACCAGTATATGATATGACATGACTTAATTCTCATTTTTTTCCCATTCCCTTACCTACCGTACAACCCCTCACCCTCTATATACATGGCGTTTGTTTCCTTTTTTTTTTTTCATTACCATCACATTATTTTTTCCCCTTGTTACTTACCCCTCCACCCTATTTCCTTTTGGAGATTCCTCAACAAACTAGTTTTAGAGGTCCCATTTGACACTGCTATTCTTCTGCTAAGTATATACACAAAAGAATTGAAATATTCATATCACAGTGACATATGTACACCCATATTTATAGCAGGTCAGTTTGTGATAGCTAAATCTTGGAGTCAACCCAAATGTCCATCAACTGGAGACCTTAAAGAAGATGTGGTTCTTTTACTCTGTTGACATTTTAAAAGATTGAATGAACTTTTCATTTTTAGTAAGTATTTTTTTTCTTTTTTTTTAAGACAGAGTCTCACTTCTGTAGTTCAGGCTGGCCCTGAGCTCACTATGTAGTCCTGGCAAGCCTCAAACTCACAGCAATTCCTGGGATTACAGGTGTGAGCCACCATGCCCGGCTAATTTTATAACAGTTTTGACTTACAGAAAAATTGCAAAGATTAAAAAGATAGTTCTTGAATACTCTGTCCCCATTATTACCATTTTATCTTAGTCCATCCATTTTGATTGTTTTTGTGTTTTGAGAGAGAGTCTTGCCGAGTAGCTGAGGGTAGCCTCTAACTTGAGACTTCAGTCTCTTGAATGCTGGGATTATGAGTATATACCACCTTGCCCAGAAACTTTCCTTGTTTTTGATACCTTGACAGTTATTTTTAGGGATTGAACCCAGGACCACACAATGCTGTGCATGCAGTGTTCCACTGAGCTCCATCCCAGCCCTGGGCTTGAGAGTTTTGAGAATACTGATAGGCATTTGTTATGTCCTTTATGGTGAGTTTATTGGATATTCTCGTGATTAAATTAGGGTTACTGGTTTTTTGTAAAAAGGATCACAAAAGTGAGGGACTGTTTTTAACATGCATCATGGGTACAGACTGCCAGTGTGACCGAGCACTGGTATTAGTCTTGAGTATCTCATGCAGGTAGTGTTGCTAGGTTACTCCCCACCCCTCACTCTGGTATAATCTAGACTTTGGAAATAGACCCCAAGTGTAGCCCATACTCAGGGTGGGGAAGTTGGAACTCTGCTATAGCAGGAATTTTTATTCACTCAACCATTTACATCAGTGAGGATGTGCTTTGGATTATAATCCAATTCTGTGTTGTTTTGCTCATCACCTCGCCCTGGCCTTGGCATTGAGGAGCCTTTCAGGTTGGCTCCTTTGTGCCCTTGAACTGTCTTGATGCTTAGCTTTTTGAACACTTCTTTATTTCTCTGACACTGTGAGTTTCAGCAAGCTCATTTTGTATTAATTCTTGCCCCAGCCATAGAACCCGCCATTTCTTTCTTTCTTTTGTTTTTTTACATTCCTAGCCCTTTTTATTTTTTAAATAATTATCTTTATTGGTACAATATGAATACACATGATAATCACATTCAACATTAAGAGTTTGTACCAGAATATGACATGACTTGATTCTCATTTTTTTCCCTTTTCCCCCCACCCTGCATCCCCCCGCCCCATATATATACAATCTTTGTTTTCTTTTTTCTTTATTATTACCACATTCATTTTCCCCTCATTATTTTTTTAAAAATTGAATTCTTTATTGGTACATTTTATATACACATCACAATTGCACTCAACATTGGAATTTGGACTAGTATGTGACATGAATTAATTCTCATTTTTACCTATTTCCCTACCTACCCTACAACCCCTCTACACCCTATATATATATATGCTTTCTTTTTTAAGATCATATTTTTTCTTTCCCCTTATTTTCTCCTACCCCTTTCCCTTTGAATATTTTCTATTTCACAAAATCTGTAATACATTCTAGAAGTCATTTACATCTTCAGATTCTCATACCAGAGAAAACATATGGTATATATATCTGTGACATATTTCACTTATGAGTGTGTTCTCAGGGTATGTCCATTTGAGTATAAATTCTTTTTTTTTAATTCAAATCTTTATTGGTACATTACATATACAAATCATGATTGCACTCCACAATGGGGATTTGTACCAGTATAAGACACAGTTTAATTCTCATTTTTTCCCATAGCGCTACCCACCATACCTCCCCCCTATATACATAAAATTTGTTTCCTTTCTTTTTTGTTATAATCTTATTATTTTCCCCCCTTCACCCTATTTCACTTTGAGTATTTTCTATTTCACAATATTTAACATACAGTTCTAGAACTCATTTACATCTTTATTTTCTCATATCAGAGAAAAGATGCTATATTTGCCTATCTGTCAATTTTGAAGGATAGTTTTGCAGGATACATTAGTCTGGGTTGGAAGTTGTTTTCCTTTAGGGCTTGAAACACTTCACTCCAGGCTCTTCTTGCATTGAGTGTTTGAGTTGAGAAGTCCGCTGTGATCCTGACGGGATTCCCTTGGAATGTACCTGTTTTCTTTTCTCTGGCTGCTTTTAGTTGTTCATTCTTTTTTTGGATATCTGGAACTTTTATAATTATATGCCTTTGTGTGGATTTTTTCATGTCATGGGCGTGTGGAGTTCTGTGTGCTTCATATATATGTATGTCCAATTCTTTTCCTTTTCCTGTGAAGTTTTCTGCCATTATCTCTGTGAATAATTTTTTAATGTCTTTAGCATTGTCTCCTGCTTTCTCAGTGACTCCAATCAATCTTATGTTATTCTTCTTTGAATCATCTAGGAGCTGTTGAATTGATTTTTCATTATCCCTTGCTTTTTTTCCATAGATTATGGCTTTTCTGTTCATTGGTTGAGATCCTGTTTTCTAGGTCTGAAATTTGGTCTTCAGCCATATTCATTCTATTGCCTAAACTTTCACTTTCTTTCTTAATTTCCTGGACTTCTGCTTGTAGGTGTTTAAAAGGTTCCATTGCTTTTACTATCTTGGATTCTATCAACTCTGTGATTTCCTCTTTAGCTTTATTAATCATCATGTTGACTCTGTCCAGTATCTCTGCTTTCATCTCAGAGATCAGTTCTGATTTCCATTTTAGTAGATCTGCTTTGCTTACCATTTCCAAGGACCCTGGAGACTGGCCTTCAAACTTCTCTATTTCCCTTACCCCTATGTTACCAGGAGGTGAGGATCTTTGTATCTGAGACTTTGAGTGTTTCTTCATCTCTGAGTTTTTGTCCTTGCTGTTGTTTTTGGCTTTGTACCTGCCCTGTTTTCTGGCGATGTTTGTTGCAATTCTCTTTCCTCCTAATATTTAGGAACCTTAGAATATCAGCGTTTCCTGGGTTGTTCTTCACAGTCTCTTTTGGGACCTAAAGAAAAACCCCTAGTTATGGCTCACCATACGAGGCACTTGCAGGAAGGCTCTGGCTCCTGCACTGCTACAATGATGCTGCCTGAGTTTCCAATCGGCCCACCTGCTGACCAATATAGAGTCCTTGGGCTCACTTGTGTAGTCGGCCTGGAGGCCAGTAGGCTGCAGACCCTTTGCAGTTGCAATGGTACTGGCTGATGTTTGAACAGGCCCGCCTACTTACCAGTACAGAGTCCCTGGATGTGCTTCTGCAGTTGACGTGGAGAAAGTCAGACTCTGGCCTTCCTTGGCTGCGATGGTGTGGGCTGCCGCATCCCTCTGTTATTCTCAGTCCCATGACACTCTTCTGGCGTGGGCCTGGAGGCCAGGAAGCTCCAACCCCGGCACGGATGCAATGGCGACAAATGCCGCCTCCAACCTGAGTATAAGTTCTTTATGGCATATCCATTTTATTAAAAAAATACATCTTCTTTGTCCAGTCTCCAGTTGATGGGCATTTGGGTTGTTTCCAAGATTTAGCTATCACAAACTGAGCTGATATAAACATGGGCACACACACATCACTATGATATGGTTCTTTTAATTCTTTCATATATATTCCACGTGGGGGAATAGCAGGGTCAAATGGGACCTCTAATCCTAGTTTTTTGAGGAATCTCCACACTGATGTCCACAGTGATTGCACCAGTCTACACTCTTGCCAACAGTGGAGAAGAGTTCCTCTTTGCAGCTTCACCGGCATTTGTGGCTGGTTAATTTCACAATAGCAGCCATTGTTGGTGGAGCGAGGTGAAATCTCAGTGTCATTTTCATCAGTACCTCTCGAATGACTGGTGATGTTTAGCATTTCTTCATATGTTTCTTGGCTGCTTTTACTTCTTCCTCCGAAAAGTGTCTGTTCATTTCAGATGTCCATTTTTGAAATGGTTCTTTAAATTTGGGAGGGCTGATTTTTTTAAAGCTCTTTATATTTTCTAAATTGTAACCCTTTGTGTGAGGCATGGGTAGTAAATATGTTTTCCCATATTGTTGGTTGTCTTCTAGCTCTGCCGGTGGTTTCTTTTGCTGTGCAGAAGCTTTTTAATAGAATGAGGTCCCATTTATTGATTCCTTCTGCTAGTTCTCATGCTTTAGAGATTTTGTTTATAAAGTCTTTCCTTAAGCCAATGTCTCCAATAGTTTTACCTAACTTATTTTCCAGCAGGTTTAGTGTTTTTGTTTAATGTTTAGGTCTCTAATCCACTTTGATTTTAGGTTAGTACACAGTGAAAGAAACAGGTCTAGATTTAGTCTTTGGCAGGTTAAAGTCCAGTTTTTCCAGAACCATTTGTTAAAGAGAATGTCTTTCCTCCATTGAGGATATTTGACTTATTTGTCAAAGATAAGGTGGCTTACGATATCTGCAGTTGCTTCTGGATCTACCAATCCCCCCACTATGTCCTTGTTGCTTATAATTGCTTTTGCTATTCTAGGTCTTTTGTGGTTCCAGATGAATTTTTGAATTATTTTCTTTAGATCTGTGATGTGTGGTGTTGGGATTTCAATCAGAATTGAATTGAATCTATATAATAGTTGTGAGAGTATAGCCATTTTGATGATATTGGTTCTTCCTATCCACGAACAAGGGATGTCTTTCCATTTTCGGATATCCTCTTCAGTCTTCTTTTCAGAGTACTATAGTTTTCAGAGTAGAGGTCTTTCACTTGCTTTGTTAGATTTATTCCTAGATATTTCATTTTTCTGATGTTATTATGAAAGGGCTTGACTCCTCAAACTCTCTCTCAGTGAACCTGTTATTTTTGTATACAAATTTATTGATTTTTGAGCGTTGATCTTTTATCCAGCTATGCTACTAAATTTGGTGATTAAGTCTCGAAGTCTTGATTCAGGATCTTCTAATGTAGAGTATCATGTCATCAGCAAACAATGAGTTTAACTTCTTCCTTTCCTGTCTTTATACCTTTTGTTTCTTTCTCTTGTCTAATTGTGTGGCTAATGTTTCTAGCACTATATTGAACACTATAGTTAACTGTGAAACTCTTTATTTGATAATGGACATCTTTGTCTTGTTCCTACTGTTAGTGTGAAAGATTTCAGTTTTTGAACATGTAGTATGATGCTGACTGTTGGTTTCTCATAAATAGCTTTTATTTGTTTGAGATAGAGTCCATCTATTCCAATTTTCTGTAGGCTTTTGATCATGAATGGGTGCCGGATTTTGTCAAACGCTTTTTATTTTTTATTTTTTTTGTATCTATTGAGATGACCATACGGTTTTTTGTTCTTAAATCTGGTAATATAGTGTATTATGTTTGTTGATTTATGTATGTTGAACCAACCTTGCATCCTTGGGATGAATCCAACTTGTTCCATGTGTATGCTCCTCTTGGTGATCCTCTGTATTCTGTTTGCCAGTATCTTACTGAGGATTTTTTTCATCGGTGTTCATTAGGGAGATTGACCTGTAGTTCTCTTTTTGGTTGAGTCTTTCTCTGCTTTTAGGATTAATGCAGTGGTTGCTTCCAGGAATGAATTTGGGAGTACTGCTTTCCTTCAATTTCATTAAAGAGTTTGAGAAGTAGTGTCATTAAATCTTCTTTAAAAGTTTTGTAGAATTCAGTAGTAAAGCCATCAGGACCAGGGCTTTTATTTGTTGGTAGGTTTTTTATTACATTCTCAACTTCACAGATTGATGTTGTGCTGTTTAACATTTTTATCTTCTTCATTCAAATTTGGAAGTTCATATGTGTCTAGGAATCTTTTCCATTTCTTCTACATTTTTCTTCTTTTTGGAGTACAAGGTTTCAAAGTAGGTATTTATTATCCTCTGGACTTCCACTGATTCTGTAGTGATTTCTCCCTTTTTCATTCCTGATAGTGAGGATGTGAGCCTTTTTTCCCGTTTGTTTGTTAAGGTTGGCTAAGAGTTTCTTAATTTTGTTTATCCTTTCAAAGAACCGACTCTTTGATTCTTTGAATTTTTTTGTATCATTTTCTTAGTTTCCATTACATTATTTTTGGCTCTGATCCTTATAATTTTCTCCCTAATACAAGCTTCAGGTTTGTCTTGTTCCTTCTGTTCTAGTAGCTTGAAGTTCAGCATTAGAATGTTTATTTGAGCTTGCTCTATTTTCTGGGTATAGGCATTCACAGCTATGAATTTCTCTTGTAGAACTGCTTTCATTGTGTCCCATAAATTCCTGTCCGTAGTACTGGGATTATCATTTAATTGTAAAACTGTTTAATTCCTTCTGTGACCCATTGGTTGTTCAGCACTGTTGTTCAATTTCCGTGTGTTTGTGAGGATCTTAGAATTTCTTTTGCTGTTCAGCTTCCAATTTTCAAGGCTCTCTGATCTGACAGTACACAGGGGATAACTTTAGTTCCTTTATGTTTATTAAACCTATTTTATGAATGAGGATGTGGTCTATTTTGGAGAAGGATCAATGAGCAGCTAAGAAGAATGTATGTATATTCTGACTTTGTGGGGTAAAATACTCTATAGGCTTCTGTTAAGTCCATTTGTTCAAATGTTTGATTTAACTCACATATTTCCTTATTGAATTTTTTGCCCAGTTGACCTATCTACTTGTGACTGTGGGGTTTTGAAGTCTCCTCCTACAATTGTATTAGTGCTTTTCTGGCTTTACA
>PVIR01014925.1:29082-39386 GCA_004026965.1 Petromus typicus | reverse complement strand
TAGTTTAAAATTATTTTCTTTGTCGCGGTTACCCTAAAGTAACAGTGTATATCATTTTTTTTAGTCTATCTTAAATTTTGCCACTTCTGAAATTAAATGATTTTTTGATAGTTCAACTTCATTAGCCACTCCTTCTTCATGTAAGTTTTTAATACCAAAGACATTAGAATTATTGTTTTAAGGACTGTTACTTTTTTTTTGTTTTGTTTTTTTGAGACAGGGTCTCACTTTATAGTTCAGACTGGCCCTGAGCTTATTCTGTAGCCCAAGCTAGCCTGGAACGTACAGTGATCCTCCTCTGCCTCCTGAGTGCTGGGATTATAAGTGTGAACCACCACACCTGGTTTTGTGGTATATGGTACTGGGGATCAAACTTGGGACCTTGTACTTGGCAGACAGATTCCAGATCCCTGAGTTAAATCCTTGGCCCTCTTATTGAATTCATAATAGCAGCTATTATATTTTTAAATTTTATAATGTTTCGAAATTTTAAAATGGCCTCCAGATCTATTTTAACCTTCCATTTTCATGAACCTACAAACCATAAAATCTATAACTTGTATTAGCTTTCTGTTAATATATGAGAATACCTGAGATAAGTCCACTTGCCAAGAGAAAAGGTTTACTTTGGTCTATAGTTTTTGGGGTGCTGTATTGGCCCTGGTTCCTGTGTCTGTGGTGTTATGCAACTTCATGGTGGGAGCTTGTGCAGAGGAGGCTGTTCACCTCATGGTTAGAGAAGCAAAAAGAGGAAGGAAGATGTTACCTGCAACTTGCAGTCCTCTTGGAGTTAGCATGCCCATTGACTGGAAGACCTCACATTATCCCCAGCTTGTTAAAGTTTCCACTATGTGCCAGTAGCACCAAGCTGGAGATTAAGGCTTCACCATCTGGGCCTTTGGGAGATACTTCAGGTCTAAACTATAACATAATTTCACTGTTGGATCAAATGAGGATCTGTTTGTAGTTTTTTTCTCTTGATTTCTTGTCAGCCTTTCCTGTTTTTATAGACTGCCTTGTGCCTTGTAATTTTTATTGGATGCCATGTAGTATAGTGAAAAATTTTAAAGATGGCTGATAAAGTTCCTCTTTTTTAGTAAGTGTTGTTCTTTTTAATAGCCACAGTAACCCATTTAAAGTATACCTTTTTCATAAAGTATGTGATACTGTGTGTGTAGCTAGGTTTTTCTCTTACCTGTTCCTGTGGATTATTTGCTTATTCCAAAACTAGGGTACTGTATTTTCTTAATTATTTTATCTTTATAATAGATTTTGAGATATAGTAGAAAAATTCTTTGTTCCTCAAGTGCTTTAGCTTTTTTTTGTATGTATTTTAGGATTAACTTTTTGCATGTACTATGTGAGTGTGAGTGTGTGTGTTTGTGTGTATGTGTGTGTGTAAGTGAGGTATTGGGGGGTTGAACTCAGAATCTTGTGCTTGTCAGGAAGCAGGTATGTGAATTGTGAAGAAGTGATTGATGTCTGTAGTAAAACTGTGACCATTGCAGTCTCAGGCAGTATCTCAGATTCACAAATGTAGGTTACAATTTCTTATTTGCAATTTAGAAGTCTGAAAAGAATTGAAAGCAAAGTTAATTTGTAAGTTTGTAGCATAGTCATGTGTTGACAAAACTAACTAGAACTGATTTGAGTGAGGCGTTTATTCCATCTGAATATTCATATATTTCAGTGTAAGTGTTACATTAGATGTAGGGGTTGTTCTGTAACATGTAATGTTTAGCTCCTGGGGTTTTTGTCTGTGTGACTCAGGACTGTACTGCTTTTAAAGGCCTCGTGTGCTTTTTGTGTGGCAGGTGAATATTGTTGAATAAAGTAAACCTGGCCCCTACCTCACACAGCTTTCAGCCAGTGTACTATCATTTCCTGGATATTTAATTTAAATAATTTCCTGAACATGTCAGAATCTTTTTTTTTAGGTTTTTTTGAGACAGGGTCTCGCTTTGTGGTTCAGGCTGGCCCTGAGCTCAGTCTCAAACTCACATCACAATCCTCCTGCCTCTGCCTCCCAAGTGCTGGGATTACAGGCGTGAGCCACCACGCCCGGCACTGTGGTATATGGTACTGGTTGCTGCTGGGTGATGGGTCTCCACACCCAGTATTGTTATGTGGTTACCGGGGAATCGAACCCGGGTCCTTGCGCTTGCAAGACAGGCGCCGGAACCACTGAGCTAACTCCCCGGCCCCCATGTCAGAATCTTAATATAAGTACTACCATTTGTTTGTTTTTATTTTTTTTGAGCAGGGTCTTATAGTTCAGCCATACCTTTAACTTATTATGGAGTGTAGACTGGCCTTGAACTCACAGTGATCCTCTTGGCTCAGCCTCCTGAGTGTTGGGGTCACAGGCATGTGCCACCAAATCTGGCATTGTTACCTGTTTAAACATATTGTGGGAAAGCTATATATAATCAGAACAGTTGGTATTTTTGGTAATAAATACTGAAAGAAAAAATAACTCTTAATATGTAGGTAAAATTTGTAGTGGAATGAAATGTATCATACAAAAACCATGTCAGATATAGTTCAGTATTTGTAAAAAGAGACAAGACTAGAATACTGAGAGAATGTTTTGAAAGCCTGTGTAGGAGAAAATGGGCTAAAACATAAAAGTAAGGATTAAAATGATCATTTTGATTTTATCTCAACTAATTTTTAAAATAATGTAAATATTTTGAAGAAGCACTTCTTTATAATTGGACATGGTATGTGGTAGTAGTTTTGCTTTTCACTATACTTAGAACATAAGTTTGTTTAAAATTGAAATGGCTTCCTTAACTTTTGTGGTAGTTTTAAATACAGTAGCACTCTGCTTATTGCAGTTTATCTGCTGCTTATCGCATATTTTGTGTTAGTCATTTCCTTCTTATTGTTTAAAAGATTTTAAATTTTTACTAATTTTGTTTAAAGTTCCCTTCTTCTGTACTTTGGTAATGACATTTATGTACCTGTCTAATTGACAAGGTATTTCTTAAGAAAAATTATTTTCACCCTTTAGGTATGTATAGGGTTAATGGCTTGCCTACTGTCTACTGGCATTAGCTTTCACTGCTGCTTTTTCCTTTTTTGACTCAGCAGTTTTAAAACCAAAAATTGTAAGATCTGTTTGAAGTTGTAGTCTAATGAGAGAACCAGATCATATACATTTAGACAGTGTTGATATGTACATCTTCCAACATATTTTATACATTAACTCATAAGGAAAGAATTCGAAATTGTAGTACAGTGAGAAAAGTTTGCGAAATGAAACGAAGCATTTCAGAGACAACTGTCAAGATCCAAGAGG
The DNA here is from genome assembly GCA_004026965.1 of Petromus typicus. Classification (NCBI taxonomy): domain Eukaryota; kingdom Metazoa; phylum Chordata; class Mammalia; order Rodentia; family Petromuridae; genus Petromus; species Petromus typicus. The sequence goes on along the minus strand of PVIR01014925.1, from coordinate 36,082 downwards.
CAAACTTACCCATTTAGGCTTTGTATTTCAGCCTACTTTTAATGTTGTGCTATATTTAACTTGGAAAACACATAGGTTGATGCCCCCTTGTGGTCAGTTACCAAAATAAATAGCACAAAAATAAATAAGTACTGGAGATCTTATTATATATTAAACCATTCACTCATTGTCTATAAAATAATTTTTAATAAGCAACTTTAAAGAAAACTAGCCAAGGAATTATTATTCTTACTCTCCATATAGTTTATTGCCCTTATGCCTTATTAAAGTTTGGGGTGTGTGTGTGTTTGTGTGTGTCTGTGTGTCTTTGTGCATGCACATGTGTAAATTGTGCTTGGAAAATTTCTTGTTTACATTTAGTTGATCTGAAAGGGCCTGGAGTGATATGAAGCGATATAAGAAATAAGAATTTATATTAATGAATTGGTGAATTTAAACTTTCTTGCTTTCATTATTGGCAAGGTCTTGTTTGAATATGAGTGTTGTACTGGAGAAAGTTCAGGAGAACATAAAACAATTTTTTTTTTTTTGAGACAGGGTCTCACATTGTAGGTCAGGTTGGCCCTGAGCTCACTTTGTAGCCCAAGCTAGCCTTGAACTCACAGCAGTCTTCCTGCCTCTACTTCCCAAGTGCTGGGATTACAGCTGTGAGCCACTATGCCCAGCATTGTGATATGTGGTGCCGGGAATTGAACTCAGGATCTTGCACTTGCCAGACAGATGCTGGAACCACTGAGCTAAATCCCCAGCCCCCATAAAACAGTATTTTAAGAGAGACTGCAGATGTAAACAGCTGCTGCTTTTCTTGTTGTACAGTGAGTTAAATGGTTGAAAGCAGTCCAGATTCAAGGGAATAAAGGTTTCAGTATTTGATAGACCTGGACAAAATTGATTTCATCTTCTACCAGATCTTGGACTATTGTATAATTTTGAGTAGATTTCTTCAAAATTCAAGGCTAAGATCTAACTCTCTGAAATGTTTTCATATTGATTTTCATCATATAGAGGCTTAGTTTATATCACTAGTATTATAGATGTTTAGGTAAAGGTCAGTTTTGAGTCAATAAGTATATTATATGATCTTGTAGCATCTGGGTTGTTGGTAAACAGTCTGTATCTTAAAAAGTGCTAAATCAGCCTGTAGTCCTTCTTTTTTGTGGATTTATAGCTGTACTTCTATATTAATATATATTTTATTTATAAATTCTTGATCAAAGTACAGTTATTATGTTAAAGAATTTTCTAGTCATTTATTTTAATAGTAGAAGTCTAATAATAGACTCTTTTTATAAAAATGACATAGTAAGATTTTTTTTTTAAGGAATAACATTGTAGATTTTAATAGACATTTTCTTTTTTTACAGACTGATCTTTAACAAAATAAAACAAAACTAATATTGTTTCTCCACAGCAATGTACTCTTCTGGAGGTCAACAAAGTGATAAAATATTCTTGATTTCTTCTTCAGGAGTTGCTTGTTGAACCAGACTCACTGTTTCATAGTCACTTCAATTAATACTTAAAGGAATTAATCTTGAATTTTCAGTCAGAAAACAGCAAATTCTTTGAGGTTAACTTCACAGAAAAATAAGATTTTTCCCTTCTCTTTTCCTAGGTACATTCAAATTTGAATCATAATGTTCTTCTTAAAAATTTCTTTGCCAGTTAAAAGCATCTTAAACTATAAATACAAGTGCTTTGGTTCAAATTTTTTTTGGAAGTAAGTGAATCATAAATATTACAAACAGATAACAGACACATCATTGGAAAGTTATTCGGCACATTTTCACATTTCTTTTACCTTTCCTTTTATTTCTAATTTTCGAAGTACCCCTTCTTGAGAGTACTTGAGATACTCAACTGTCTGTTGTCCTAAATGCTGTATGTAATCAAGAAAGACATTAAATGTAAAGCAGCGGTTTGGTAGTGAAAGTTTCTGTTGTAAATTATGAAATTGATTTTTGTTGTTGGTCTATCCTTGAATATCTGTGCCTAGGGAGACTATTTTAGGAAAAGAAGGGTGGGGAGCGGGGGAAGGTTAACTAGAACAAAACAGAGAGTGGACTCGGGGTGACGGCAGGGACCCATGCCTTTCCACCAGCGACTTGTTTTTAAACATAAAACGCATATGTGCCAAATTTACATATTTACTAATTAAAAAGGCTGCCTGGAAACATTAAGTAGACTATCTTCTATAACCTTTAACACTGTCACTAATGGATATAGCCTAGAAAATTTCATTGAAGGTCCTTTAAATAATGTAAATGATTATGAATATGTAACTAGTTAATATGCAGCTACGAAAGGATTATCATGTAGAGGTTAATGAACATTCTGCTCTTATGGTTTGCAGGGCTTTTCTTTTTGTGCTTTTGGCTCACTTCATGCTTGGAAACACAGGCATGGGGATTGGAAAACATCCTGACTGTTTTTGGGTCTCATCTTTTAATGGGGTTGTTAAATAGGAACTTTATAAAAAGGATTTCGTGAAGATTTTTTTCTTTTTCAATTTACATTTAATTCTATTTGTCTATTTCATAATTACTGCTAAATCAGAAACAGTGAAATGGATTGATGTAGTTTTAGCTCATCTCTTCCAGATGTAAAGTCACTACTCTATTATACATTTCCACTGTTATTAAGTGTTGCTCTGTGATTGATACTTACTGAGAGATCTTCATTCTAAAGCAGACTTTTTATGCTGAGTTAATGTGTAGTATGGTTGGATATCTGATTACAGCATGTATTTTGGTGCAGGATTGCTGCCTTAGTATTTAAAGTGTCCCAAAGGAGGACATTTATTTCAGGAATTAAATGTTATAATAGAGGAATTTAGTGACAGGTCTAAAAAAATCCTGTGACTTTTGGGTGAAACATTGGGTGTGCACAAGAGATAATATTGTTATTTAGAACAGTAAACTAGACCATGCATTGTGAATCAGATCATACTGCCTTCTTTTTCAGGTGGCCTTGACATTTTGGCTTTTATCCCTTGGTTTCTGTCTCTAAGATGGTACTGTGGTGTTCTAGATTACTGTTTAAAAATGTTACTCATAGGTGATAAGTGATCAGAAATCTGTGAAAATAGCATTAATTTTAAAATTGCCATTCTGAAAATGTTTTTTTATATTGTCAGATGCTGATTAATTTTCTGAGCATTTTGAAAATTTACTGAAATAATTCAAAGGGCATCAAAAATAACTTGCTTAATTCCTTTGTTTTAAGGTTATAAACATAGTTTAAATTGGTTATAAAATGCTCAAAATTTTGTCATTGTTCACTGGGGAAAAATGAGCTGTTCAGAGCATCTCTTTATCCCAAGTATTTCTTCTTGAAAATGTAGGAGAAAAATCTCTCTGAACTCCTATATAATACATCAGAATAAAAATTATATTTGAAAACATTTGACGATATACTGACAAAGTAAAATATTTTCACCACTGTCATTTTTTTTAACTGATGAAATACAGATTTTGCATGGTTTCTTGTTATTTATAATATTTACGTATTCTACAAAATATGTAACATTGAAAACAGGTCTGTAGATTATACAAAATACTAGTTATCTTATATCATATGTCACCTAATAGTTATGAAGAGGGTTTTGTACCAGAGTATGAATTGGAAAGCTGTAATTTGTTCTGCAGTTATCAGCCTGCATTAGAGGGTTATGATAAAGTGTGCTGCTTAAAAACTAACGTTCACATCTTTGTGCCTTTGACAAATAAAAATGTATACTGAGATGCTATTAAATCTGTAAAGCTACTGTTCTAGTTTTCTGATGTACTGATTTTGTAGCACTGTGCATAGCCTTGTTTTTTCATGAGTAGTTATCTGTTTTCATGACAGGTGGTCACTAACTGCCAAGAGAAAATCCAGCATTGGTGAGTGAAAGATGGTTTTATTATATTTCTAAAATACTAATGGGGTCATCTACTTGTATTTAAATAATGTGTGTACTGGTCTGTTTGTATGTGTGTATGTGTGTGTAACCAGTAATTGAAATCTAGTAATCTCCATTTTGAGTCCTTTTGATACAAATTTATATTGTCTTTCACCCTTTTTTGAATAATATTTTCCCTAATTTCCTGAAGTTATTATATAATTTGTGTTTATTCTAATTGTCTTCTTTTTTCCTTTTCCTTGAAAGAATAATATTAATATCAATATGAAATGGAAACAGACATTTTCTAACCTGATTGTAGTGCACTCTGTTTGGGGGCTACTTCTTATATTTGTAATAAACTAATTGGGATTAATTGTTCTAAAATAATAATGGAAGTATGGCACAGACACATTTTCACAAAGTTTGAAGAATGTAACTCATTCGCTCCATTTTGGAGCATTCTGTATGGATTGTACTTTTTTAGTGAGAAAGGAAGCATATTTATTTTAATGTTCTAATCTGTAGTTAATAGGACAGTGCTTGGTAAAATAACACTTTTCTGTTGCTTATGAGGAAAATGCTCAATTTAATGGTGAATAAAATCTTATATTATGAGTTATCATAAGGTATAGCTGTTGATCTTACAGATATCAAATTACAATATATCCATGCTGTGTTTACGAAGATTTTACTGAGAGAACAACAGGAGCTGTCTTGATTATTGTCTGCAGGGTTATTGCAAAATTGTGGTAACTGCCCCTTTAGTGGTGAGATTAAACCTTTGGTTATACACCATCAAGCATATAATATTTTAAATTTATTTTAAGAGGCTTTTTCTTCATGCCTGAGAGATCTCCAAGGAAATAATTTATAGTTAGTGTATATCAAGTGTTTTTTGGTTTAAATGCACATAGGCTGCAAGCAGTGGATAAGAGTGAAAATCAGCACAATCTGTACACATCATCTTATTAAATTTTGACTATTGATGCGCAGAAAATAATCTAAAACTAATAATATTCACTTTATAAATACAAATTCAGGACTTCATTAATTTTCAATAAATGTATCATTGTAGTCACATCCACCAGTGGTGTAAGTCTGTCAACATTTCCATAAAGGACCATTCGCATTTCATTTATGCATTCAGTTCAGGTTAAAATGTGAAATGCAAGTTGCTGGCCAAAGAATTTTTTTTCCTTTGCAAATTTGGCCAGAGTGAGCCATTTTATAAATAATTCCTGAGGGAAATATCATTAATGTGGACTCCTGCCTGTTGATTTTGGTTAAAACTGAGGATTTTCCTAAATTTTAGGAAATGAAAAGAGGTTGTATTTACTCACATACCAGTTTACACAAATTTGTAAATCACTATTTGGCTCCTGGTTGGTTTATAAAATTGTCTGTTAAAGTTCTTTAAGGATACTGGGCATTCTGTTATCTAAACTCCATCCTACTGTGTTTGGCTCAGAATAGCCTCTTAATGTTTAGATAAATGAAGAGGAAATGCATAGTTATTTTATACATAAGCTTTTACTTTACAAAGAGTGTAGCACTGTACAAGTCTGATGAGCAGTGAGAGACATAAATGTGATACTTCAGAGCAACCCTGTGTAACCTGCAGTCTTACTCTCCAGGCTTTGGAAGCCTCCAAACTATACACGCTTAGCATATTTACCTACATGTATCTTGAAGTAATACCATATCTTATCTATACATTAAAAATTACTTTCAATTTGTATTTGCTTTTTCTTCTGAATCATTTTTGCTAGGCTTTGGGAAACAGATTTTTCTGCTTGCTTTTTAATGAGAATCTGTACATGGTGTCATATTATTGCTAGAATCTAAATGGGCAGTGAACTCATCAATTTATTATATTCAAAAATTGAAACCAGAGTGTCTCCATTCTTCTGAAAGCCAGGAGATTACTATTTGGGAGCATTGTGGAATTCTTAGATATTTTTACATTCTCTTAATTCCTCAAACAATAATTGAGTTCCGACATATGCCTGTATTGTGCTGCTGTTTGAAATTGAAAGACCCTGCCATCCAGGGAATCTTAGATGTTAAACTGAGAAATCACAGTAATTTTGTGCTATTTGCAGAGATAGGAAGCAGTACAGTGGGAGTTTAGATGCTAGAGCCATTCTTAAACATATTTTACATACTAGTAGGTTTAAAAACATATTGCTTTAATTATTTGACCCTTAGCATTAATCCACTCTAAAACACAGTTTGTATAGCTCAACTCTTATGCTTTGTATGAGTCTGTATCCTTTTATGGCAAGGAAAAGCAAAATATATGATTTTAAAAATTGCATTTTCTTTTTAAACTGATGATTTTGCTTGTAGTGCCATTTTGAAGGGTTATTCTTTAAAGGATAAGTAATGTATAATCGGGTTCAGAAGTAATCTAAGTTTTTGAAAGTTTAGGGCAGGAAATAAAAATATTTGTAGACAAATAGAATGAAAATGATCTTGGAACACAGATCAGAAATTCTCTTCCAGAAAATTAAATTCCAAAACTATGGGGAAGAAATTTATAGTATTATTTCAGTTAATAACAAAAAGGAAATTTGTGATCCTAATAAGTGAGAATTTATGTGACACTGTTTTAGTATTATTAGTGGTTTTCAAGTTAGTGAGGATTTACAATTTTTTCAAATAAAACTTTTTTTACCTTTATAATTTTCTTTACTTAGAAGATGTTAGAAATTCCAAACACTGTTTTCCTGTTAAAATATAAATATGTGCTCCATTGTTTGGTCTGCTAACGCTGATTATTCAATGTGCAGATTATTTTTAATTTTTAAATCTTTCTAAGTTCTTTAAAGAGCATAGACTTAGGAGTCCATGCAGTTATACTAGGAATGTCAGAGTTTTTCCTGTAAAATTATACTAGTTAACTGAGAGTTGTTGTCAGCATCAGATGTTAGTAATAGGTCATACATCTTTTGTGGAAATTTTGTCAGATAAATAATGAAAAAATATAACAAAAATATGTTTTGTAAATATTTGTGAATGTTTTCTGTTCATGACATTAGCTTTTTATCTTTGTGTAGAGTTAGCTTTCTGAGCATTGTTGTTACAGCTTCCATTACTATTTTTTTTTTTTTT
>PVIR01014925.1:10000-28982 GCA_004026965.1 Petromus typicus | reverse complement strand
ATCAACTAGTGATTTTATAAAGTGTATCAGTTCAGTTTCTGCCCTCTACCCCACATTCAGTTATTTTGAAATGAGTCTAAATCATAATTCCATGTGGTGATACTCATTACATATGTTTAAAAGATTAGAACTATGCATTAGTTTTTTAAGGTTTAAATAGGAATTTATCAGGCAGTAAATTTATGTTTCAAGTTTTAAAAGATCCAAAAAGGTATAAATGATGTATAGTTTCTTCTGGTCTTGTTCCTCTTTTCTCATTTGCCTTTTCTAGAAGCAGCTATTCTACCAACTTCTAGTAAATCTTTGCAGAAATTGTTTGCATAAGTTAGGGAGCATATTCATTCATTCATTAATTCTGCTACCATGCATGCCTTTTTTCAAAATAAAATTGTATTGTAAGAGATTGCCCTTAGTTAATTAAATCTTATTCTTCACTTAGATTTTTATCGTGTCAGATGTCTTTTGGGGTTACCAAATGCAATTTGGTACTAGTTTTTGTTTCTTAATAAATAATAGCCACATCATAGAGATGAGGGCTCTATAGCTGAAAAATATATACTTGACATGTCCTTCATTTTTCACTCCTCAATAAAATTACCCTGTAACGTAATGGTTTACCACAGCCTCCATCTGTCTGTGCGTACTGAGCTGGGCTCACCTGTGTTTCTCTTGTGGAAGGCTTATGGGGTCACTTGTTTCACTGCAGCCTCTGCTTGCGGGATCAGCCAGACTGGCCAAAGTATGTTCCCTCACAAGAATGAATCTAGTGCTGGCTATTAGCTAAGCTTCTTTGTTCTTGTGCTCTTAGCCAAGCAGTGGAAGCTGTGAGGCCACAGAAAATCCCAAAGCCAGTCCATATTCCAAAGGTGGCGGAATGACCTGTACACGGTGATAGAAGGAATGACAAAGAATTTATGGTCATTTTTAATGCACCGCAGATGATTTCCATTGAATACGTCCCACAAGGAAAAAAGTCTCATTACTTTATGTTGATGTGTGGGAATTAAATGAAGTAAGGCATGTGATGCCTAGCACATTCAGATCATCTATATGTTAGGCATTGTTTATAATCATAAATTGTATGCTTATGAGTCGTAAAAATGTCTTGCTTCCCTTAAATCATCTTAAGAGGATTTTAAGTAGTAAAGATACCTATAAAATTGCATGAAGCAGACTTAAATGAAAGTACAGAAGGTATTTGTTTAAGTGTTTAATTTTAGGAAGAGTAGCTTTAAATTTAGACATAAAAGTTGAGAAACACTTCATGTGTGTGAGTTTTGAGTGAATGATAATAAGCACACACTTCACATTTGTTGTGTTTTCTAAGGAAACAACAAGAAACACTGTCTTGAGAACAAGTAGTTTCTAGAACAAGTAGTTCTAGTAGTTCCTACTAGTTACTATGTTTGGTATTTTGGGGGAAATGCCCACGAAAGCACTGAATTATTTTATCATAACTGTGTTGTTTGCAGTATTTCTCATGAACACCTGAAACAATATTTTCTTCAGTTATTTTCAGATGCCTGTATAAAATTTATTTTATTATGCATAATGTGTGAAATACTGATATGCATACTCTCAAGACATTAAAACATATTTCATCAGGATGACTTTATTCTTTTCGTGAGGTAAATTTTGGAACTATATTTCAAAGTCCTACTTTACTTACGACCAAGTGTTCATTTACTGTGTTGTATAGCCTTCTGTTGTGGTGTTAACTTATTTCCTTCCTTTGTATGCTCTCCTTGAATGAAGTGGAAAACAGTTTCCAAGCATTTTGAAGATTTCACATGCTTTTATCACTGGAGTTTCTGCAGTTACTGGTTGATCTGAATAGGGTAGTGTGGAGAAATTACATATACAAATCCTTTGTCATTATTCAAGTTCTTGCATTTAAAAAAATTGTGTTTTAGTACATAGTTTGGAGTAAGCTAAGTAATTTTAATTAAGTTTAAAATTTTTCATATGTGAGGTTTCAATGCAAAATAAAATGCAAAATAAGATTCAAGGCAGGTATTTTAAGTATGGTTTTTGAAAATCATCTGTGGGCCAAGTATTTAGCTTAGTAGTTCTGGAGACTGTCTTGCAAGTACAAGGTCCTGAGTTCGATTCCCTAAAAAAAATTAAAAACCCTGAATTAGATTTTAAAACTTTTATTCTTAGTATAAAATTAATACTTGTCTACTTAAGAGGGAAATATGAAAAGAGTAAAATAAAATTCTAAACAGAAGCTAATTCTTTCTCTGCATTTAAAAAACATTTCATTTTATTGCTCCCAACTTCTTAATTCTGTTTGTATATTTGTGCACTAAGATCAAACTTTAAGTGCTTATTACCTTTTCTTCTTTTTAGGGGGATAATTGTTTTAGGTTTAAAAATAGAAGTTATTGCTTCTAGGAATCCTTGTGTCTGTGTAACATCTTAGAAGCAATCAAAGCAGTTTAGTACTTAATGCATTTCTGAAAACAAATGGCAAACTTATAGAGAACCTTTCCCCCAGTTTTAACTATTATTTTAAAACTTGTCTAATTATAGATCATTATGTGGAAGATAGTTTTTCCACCACCCATGTACGTTTTTGGTTCACTTTACCACGATCATCTTAAGTCATTCCTTATCTAATGAATGTTAAGGATTCATTGTCTTTTACACAACATAGGATTTTTCACTAATTGTTTTAAGTTTGAAAACTGTGCTACCGGTACTCAAGGTTTTTCATTTTCTGTGCTTTTTAAAATAAAGTACACCAAATGCATCCAGTAAAATTTGAGTAACACTTGCAGTAAAATTCTGAAGCACGTGTACTTTGTGTAACGGTGTAGAAATTGCAGAGGTGGGGAGTGATGATACCAAATGCTTGTGCTTGTTCTGAGATAATGAAGTCCGAATTCTGATATAGTAAAGATAGATGGTGAGTATCAGTGTATGACTTAGGAAAATGAGATTGTAAACAATTTGAGGCATGCTTAATATTTACTTTTTACTAATTTGTATTGAACTCATGACCAGATTGGTGAGGGTTTCTCTATTAAAAAAATTACCTCTTAAGTCAGTTGAGTTAAAAATAACTTGGGGATTTTAAATATTTGTTAAATCAGAACTAGGATTGCTGTATTTTCACTGTTATAACGTAAAATCCCTTGACAGAATCTCTAATCTGGAAAGACCTACAAGCAGGCTTATATTGATATTGAGTGGGAAATATAAGTCCTTTTCTCGCAGTTTCACAGAGATCCGCAACTTGAGTCACCACTCTAAATGCAAACACAAAACATTTTTCTAAAATAAAGTTTAAAAGTAAAATATAGAAAATTTAAACTGAAGTGACAAACTATGAATTAAGGTGAGATTTAATTAAAATTGGCATAAATATTCAGAATATATGAAAACATTTAGTAGAATGTTAGTTGCACCTACCTTTTTGAATAATTTTTTTAATTGACTTTTCAAAAATTATATCTTTATACATCGGTTAATTTTTCTTCAACTTCAAGTTATTTCTAATACCATTGTTTTGACCCAAAATACAATGAACATGGGGTTATTTCACGAACAAGTTCTGATAATATAAATTCATGAGTTATGAAATGAATGAGTTACAAAAAAGGAAAATATTTCCATATTGGCTGACTTTTATGGTAGGTCTTAGTTATTTTATTAAATGAAGCTATTTATTCCTATGGCCACATAGGGAATAAGGTAATACAAAGATAATACAAAATACAGGTTTTGTAGATATATTTAAATTTTCAATAAGGATCCTCCCTTTTCCCACAAAATTACAGAATACATACAATGTAGGTTCTATTTTCTTTTCTTTTTTTTTTTTTTTAGGTTTTTTGAGACAGGGTCTCGCTTTTGTGGTTCAGGCTGGCCCTGAGCTCAGCCTCCAACTCACATCACAATCCTCCTGCCTCTGCCTCCCGAGTGCTGGGATTACAGGCGTGAGCCACCATGCCCGGCACTGTGGTAGCCCGGCACTGTGGTATATGGTACTGATTGCTGCTGGGTGTGGGTCTCCACACCCAGTATTGTTATGTGGTTACCGGGGAATCAAACCCGGGCTCTTGCGCTTGCAAGACAGGCGCCAGAACCACTGAGCTAACTCCCCGGCCCTGTAGGTTCTGTTTTCAAGAATGTTTTTATTTTTAATATAACTTATAACACTTTCATTAGACAATTTAGAAGATACCTCGACAAAACAATAATCACTTTTTACTTTAGTAATGAGAGTACATCTCTATCTGTATAATTTGTGCTTGAACTCTTTTTTAGAGGAGAAAGCCCAGGAAACCCTCAGGCTCATGGATCTTTAACGAAGATGCATTGCAAATTTTTTAAAAGAGCATGTCACGCTTGAGTGACGGTCCCTGCCACATATGGCAGACATAAGACTTAGTGCAGAGGATGAACTCACTAAGTAGTGGGTAAATTGAATTGAAACAAGACTTTTTTGGATGCTTAGATTATGATAGACTAAAAACAACTTCTAGAGGAAGGTCATATGTTGACTCAGGTAGTTTAGAATTTTTGGGTTCCGTCGTTTCTTAAATTAAAAAATAAAAAGTTAATTCTTTGCCCGAGACTAACCCAGCTATTAACATTAATATTTAGCCTCTTTTCTATTTTTCTTTTTAAGTATTTTATGGTGCAGTATTTTTTACCTTTTCATTTAGCATGGTAGGTAAGCAGAAGGCAAATAATGAGAGACTTTTTCTATGAGGAATAAAGGTTTAGTCTTAGTATTTTCTGCCTAGTCCAGCTTCCCACTTTAGAGTAAAATTTTAGATTGTTTCAGAGATGTAAGCTTTATCTCTTATTATTTAAGTATGGAGATTGCAATGTTTATTATGTGCCTGAAAAAAGGGATACAGAACTTATTTTCTTGTTCTTTACAGAGATTTTTTTTTGGTAAAAGAATGGAGTCCCTTGGTTATAAACACTCAAGATTTTAAAAGTTTCTTGTATGTCTTTTATATATCCTTTGTAATTAATTATCTGTAAGGAATATTACTTGAGATTGGATACAAATTAGTTCTTGTTTATTGGATAGAATTTTAAAATTAAGGGGCCGGGGATTTAGCTCAGTGGTTCCAGCGCTTGTCTTGCATGCGCAAGGGCCCGGGTTCAATCCCCCAGTAACCACATACCATACTGGGTGTGGAGACTCACGCCCAGCAGCAACCAGTACCACATACCACAGTGCTGGGCGTGGTGGCTCACGCCTGTAATCCCAGCACTCGGGAGGCAGAGGCAGGAGGATTGCTGTGATGTGAGCTGGAGGCTGAGCTCAGGGCCAGCCTGAACCACAAAGCAAGACCCTGTCTCAAAAAACCTAAAAAAAAAAAAAAAAAAAGAATTTCAAAATTAAGAATTAAAGGAGGCTGGACATGTAGCTCAGTGGTGCCTCACCTCCCTTCCAAGTGCAAGGTCTTGAGTTCAATTCCTGGTGCTGGAGGAAAAAAAAAAGAATGAAATTTATAATCTACAAGGATCAAATATGGTGAAGCCAAACAGGCATTTGTACAGATTAAGCTTGAGGGATTTATTCTGATTACGATTGAAGTTTGATTTCTAAATAATTATTTCTGGGTCAAGGATTTAGCTCAGTGGCGCTACCGCTTGCCTTGCAAATGCAAGGTCATGAGTTTGATCCTGGTACTGCCAAAAAAAAAGAAAAAAAGAAAAAAAAAAAGAACTCTTCCCAAGTTAATTGTTTTTGGGGGAAAAAAAGAACAAAAAACAAAACCACTTCTCTGGACTACTGCATTTTAATATGATTCAATATGTTCAAAGCTTGTTTCCAAATAATAGAAAAAAGTTTGATTTTTTTTTTTTTGCAAGTAAAGATTTTATGCTTACCTTTGTAACAGTGCTATTTCTTAAAATAAGTTTTGTGTTTTCTATAGAGTAAGCTTTTTGATTTTTAATGATTATTTAATCCCTGAATATTAGAAGGGCTATTTGGAGCTAACCTTTGGATTTTAGGGCTTGGTCCTGAACGTTTTGCTAAGTGCAGTGCAGTCATAGGAGAGAGAGAGACAGAGACAGAGAGACAGAGAGAGAAATCCTCAATTTCTTCCAGAGATACTGCTTGCCTCCTGCTGGCCTCCCTTCAAATGGGATTTCTACACAGGATGTATTTTACATTATCTTCCACTTACATTTTTAGAAAAAAATTCAAAATTTAGAAGTAGCTACTCTAACCTTAAAATATCCTCCATTGTATTCAAGTTTTTGTCCCGGGAAGTATAACTAATGGTTAAAAGAGAATATACTGGTTCTAGATACCAACACTGATTTCTGTTATCTCTGGTTCCGTTTATTGTTCTCTTAATGTACAATGAAGAATTCTTAGGAAGCTTTCCCCCTCCCCCGTATAACTACCAATATATGAAATATTGAACATTAACTACTTAACTATAGAAACAGCTAGATAGTTGGTACATAGTTCTTCAGAATTTGCAGTCACTTATCTGAATATATAGAAATAAACTGTTAACATTTATAGATTTAATAATGAGTGTTTATTATGTGTAGGTACTGTGCCAAATCTGTCCTCTGTGGACATTTTCACACATATTGCTTACAACAGTCTTGTCTCTAGAGACCTTGAAAGGTTATCTTCAGATGTACTGTCTTTCAGCAAGTCATACTGTCCAGTTGAATGAATTTCACTTAATGGAATCTTACCTTAGTAGGCAACAAAATTATTCCTAAAATTTTTAGAATTGACATTTTTTGGCACTTCAGGAAAAAGTTGGGCCTTAATGCTAGGCAAGATGTTAAGCCTTTTATATTGAATTTTCTTTAACTCATGAGAGGGGCATTATTCCAGTTTTACCACTGAAGATATTACAGCTAAGGTTAAGTTGTATAAAGTCAGGCAGCAGAACTGTGATTCATTGTGTGCTGACTTCAGATCCATGTTCTTCTGGGTACATAGCCTATCTGTGAAGTTGTTTTCTATTTTATTCCTATAGAAATGCATCCTGAAGGATGATTTTTACCTTAAGCAAATAGAATACAATTTTATGTTGATTTAAAAAATATTTTTAGGAAAAGTATATAAAAGGCACTTGAACCCTAGAAAATGAGAAAATGTGCTTACAAAAATACAAGTCATAAAACATTTTAAACACATTAATGTACTTACCTCACCTTCATATAGGAAATTTGATTTCTTTCTAGTGTGTGGCTTTTCCATCTCACACTTTATTTTCTGTGAGGGAAAAATGTTAAATGACATTTACTATAGGAATATTTTTAGGATACATAGTATATATATATATATATATATATATATGTAAAACTCCTTGAGAAATTAATACTAATAAGAATTTTTATTAATTATACAACTATTGCAGTTAAAGAACTATGGAGTAAACTGAAACCAATTCCATGATGTTTCTAGCATAGTCATTTTTATTATCTGGAGAGTGATTACCTACATTGCAGTTTTGTTTTGTTTTTTTTTTAATTTTTGAGACAGGGTCTCGCTTTGTAGTTCAGGCTGGCCCTGAGCTCAGCCTCAAACTCACATCACAGCAATCCTCCTGCCTCTGCTTCCCAAATGCTAGGATAACAGGCATGAGCGACCACACCCAGCACTGTGGAATGTGATACTGGTTGCTGCTGGGCATGAGTCTCTATGCCCAGTATTGTATGTGGTTACTGGGGAAATCGAACCTGGGTCCTTGCACTTGCAAGACAGGCGCCGGAAGCACTGAGCTAAATCCCCGGCCCCTACATTGCAGTTTATCCTAATTTCACTTTGACAATATCTACATATTCATTTAAATTATTTGCTGAGTTGGTGACTTTTTGTTTTCATTCATTTTTTTTACAGTTAACCCCCTGCTTATAAAAAAATTTAGTATTTTGGTTTTGCCTGTAGGTTTCTATCAAGCAAGAAACACCAGAGGTTTGCAAATGGGCACCTCAGTTTAGACCAGGCTTGCTGTCACTCCAAAGGAGGGGCTGTTAATTTCCAGCAGGCCCAAGATGTAACTGGGGTCGAGAGCACAAAAATATGACCATCTTGCTCCAGCAGTTACTTACACCTTTTGGTTGTGGGAAATTAATTTATTTGGTAGCTCTGATTTGATGAAGTGTTAATGACTTTTGTATTACTGTGCCTAGTCTCTCTCAACTCCTCATAGTTCTCTGTCTTCTTAGTCACATTAGTATGAGTAATAGAGGCATTGGTGACACCACATTTCTCAGCCTAGAGTTTTCCAGTGAAGACCAAAAGCATCTGAAGAAATGTTATGTTTATGATTTTTTACTTGAGTCAGTGTTTATTCACTCAAAAATCTCTTATTAAAATCTCTTCTTCATTCACTTTGACTCCTGTATTCCTCCAAAAGTCAGATCCTTCTTCACTTTTCCTTAATTTTTATATTACTTTACTCCAGCTGATCTTCTAATTTAGAAAACACTGATTGTGTAAGTGTGAATGTTCTAAGAGCCGGGGCCTTACCGTAGTGGTTGCAGTGCCTGCCTTGCAAAATGTGAGTGTTCTGTTCTGCTTCTAAAATCCAGAGTCCCTGGAAAGTCTTAGTTCTTTGGTAAATACATGGTAGTGTCACTAAACTTTGTAAGAACAGAATTTTAAAATTAGAAAAAGCAAATGTTTTTTAATTAGTTTGTCTTACAATACACATCTGGAAGAACTGAAACATGTATATTCATATATTATGTGGTGTTTTTGATGACAGGAAGAAGGTCGATGATGACTATAATGCTCTTCAAGAAAGACTCAGTACCTTGCCTGATAAGCTCTCTTATGACATCATGGTACGTTTGGTGTGTATCTTTTAAAGGACTGGTTTCTTGTAACTATATTAACTTTATAAAACAGTAACTTTTTTTTCTATGTGAATTATCACAGATTACTAAACTGATGTTTTCTATTAAAGGTAATTACCATATCAGGGAAGTGTTTTGGTTTTTTAATATTTTATAACAATACAATACTTGTAATAATCAGTATCTACTTTTAAAAATATGTAATTGATTATTGCATTATAGTAACATAAATGTTAGCACAATTTGACATATGACGTGTAGACTTACTACATAAAAAATGTGATTACATAAACAATATGGTGCTTAGTCATCTCCTGTAAACCTGTAAACCAGGCCATCAGTGCAAAGTGTTGTAAACATAGGTAGATAAAATCATTAAAGCTGTTCATTCTTGTTTTGTAAAAAATGGGCATTTTATTAGAAATTTTCAGTTGTTTTTACCAAAAAATATCTTTTGTTGGCTATTTCATTAACTATTTTGGTTCCATTTAAGTTGAGGAATTACTGAAAAGCATAATATTCAGGGACAATACTACTTTCCCAAAGAACTATGTAAGTATGGTACAGGTTTATTTTTGTGTTTTAATACTAATGTATTACCCTTAAGCAGTTTTCTATATATTTTAAAATTGTATTTAAATCTTCACAGGTTGACATTTTTTTTGTAGTGTATAAAATAGTTCAATAATAATAACGTAGGACTTCTTAATGTTAAGCATTTCATAAAATGCATTTTTTAGTGTTCAATTTGCTCTTTTTTCTTTCTTTCCATTTTTTTTTTTTTTTCTTTTGCATAGGTACCCTTTGGTCCCTTTGCCTTCATGCCAGGAAAACTTGTCCATACCAATGAAGTGACAGTTTTACTTGGGGACAACTGGTTTGCCAAGTGCTCAGCAAAGCAGGCTGTAGGTTTAGTTGAGCATCGGAAGGAACGTAGGTACCACTTAGAAATAATGTTTCTTTGTTGTATGTATTGGTTCACAAAATGCAAAACCTATGGATTGTTTACTGGAAATACTTGTCATGATTTGTTCATTGTTTGTAATTCTGTTGAGTTCTGATAAATTTGAGTAGAACCAACTTCTGAAAATACGCTAGAGAATAGAAAACCTGGATTTGGATGATCACATCAGCATTTTCAGAAATTAGCAAGAGTAAAAGTAATAAAAAAACGTAACTCCCAACCTGCTAAGTGTCAGATATGCCAAGTTCATGTTCCCCAAAGTCAAAGAATGAATTCTAAGGAACGAAAGAGGTGAAGGGCAGGAAAAATGTGTTGAGAATGATAGCTCCTGAAAGACAGAAGGAGACCTGAAAGTGCGTTGCTTCAGACCCTACTTCTCAGAGGACGTTTTCTAGGGCAGAATTAGGGAGTGATCCAACATGGGTCAAAACTGTGAATGTATAGCTGCTTCGGTAATTTTGATCCAGTGGGTAAACAGGTCATATAGCAAGTGTATGTGGGGAGAACAAAGACCTGTTTTGGGGAAGGAATTGGGAGGTCCTGGTCACCCACTTGGGTGGCTGATGTCTATATTATTGGACCCGGTAAGTATATTCTTCTATTTGTTGCTTACCCCTTGGAGAGGCACACAGGCCTGGTCATTCTGTCATTATCTGGAGCCTGGCCTTCTACTGATGCATCTCTAGCCACAGTTGTAATGCGTTCTCATCCTCTACACTGACTTCCTCTGGGGTCCGGTCCATATGGGTCTGACTGCCCATAATATTTCTACCTAACTTAGCTGTTTATAGTAAAAGTACACATGGTATGTGGGTAGAATTTATGAAGACATAAGAATTACGAATATTTTCTGATTTTTAATTGGTTTTAGTTGCTTTTATTGACCTTTGATTTATACTACTTTGGTACAACCTCCCCCCCCACACACACACTGCAGTTGGATGAGTTTGTTTAGGTTCTAGCTTATTTGTATTTTAAAATTTGGTTTAATTTCTAATCTATGTTTTATGACTACAGTAACATACTTAAATTGGTAGTGTGACATCGTTCCTACTTACTTTTCAACATTTTAATTAAATGTGTTTTGAAATAAATTTTGAGAGTCTTTCTGTATAAATGAGGTCATACTAGATGAACAAAAGCTTAGTTTTCTAAAACTACAGTTATTCCACTTATACGTGAGTGGGTACTAGTTGAATTCATTTGCTCTGTGAAATTCTAGGAACTATATTTGGAAACTTTAATTGCAAATCAGCTCCTATAAGTTTCTAATTGATATGTATTTTGATCTTTTGTGACATCAATCAGAATCTTATTGTTAGGCGATAAATCTTTTGGCTTTGCTACATTAAAATTAGTCATATATATTAGATGAAAGACAATAAGTGTAATTCTTAAGAGTACTTTCTTAACAGAGAAAGCTTTATTTATTTACTAGGTCACCTCTGTTGATAAGGAAATCAGTTCATGTAGCCTGTTGAAATTGGCTTACTTTGATTTTTCATATTTCAGTGAAGAAATCTTTGGAATCAGTTATGACTTAAAATATTAATGACAAAAATTTTTAATGAAACAGAATGGAACTGTAGAGTATAGAAATAATTTTTAGTAAATCACTTTCCAATAGTTAAGTATAATTTGGGGACTTGACCAACGATGATGACGTTTGGGATCATTGTTTATCTAAAATAATTTCAAAGAACATATAAATAAAACCAAGAACCTAATAAAATACAAAAATTTTAAGTTGGTTTGCTCATAGTTTTATAATAATTGATAATAACCAAGGAAAACATTTAGGTATATTGCTGAATGTGACATTTATTAGGAAAACCTACATTTTTAGGGTATGTCCCCAAACTCTTAGTATATGTCTGAAATGGCAGCAGTTCTGTCTTAACTAAGTACCTAGCTTACGTTGTAGCCATAACTTTTGCAGTTTGAGCTACGACATCAAATCTGGCCAGAATTTCTGTATCTTAAAATTTTTTAATTTTAATTTTTTTAAGTGTACGTTGACCACATCCATCACGGGGAGTTGGTGCAGTATGCAGTTTCATGAATAGATGTTAGTTAGCAGCTTCAGCATATAATTTTTTTCTCCCTTACTTGAAATTATTCACCTTTTTACGTTAAAGAAGCACCATATAGCTTTTCACTGGCATCTCCATATTGCCAGCATCATTAACTCTGCACTTGGGGACCATTGTTACGTAAAATAGGGGTTACTTGAGCACAAGCACCAAAGCTGTGCTGTGACAGTCAATCTGATAACTGAACTGGATACCAGGTGACAAACGTGTACCGAGTTATCCAGTGGGAATATGCTGTACAGAGGGTTGATTCACTGCGCAGAAGCAGAAGAGTCATTATGCTTTTCAGAGTGGCACACAGTTTAGAATTTGTTGGTGGAGTTTTCCAGTTAATATTTTCCATTTTATACTGAGATTGGCTTTTTTCACTCACGCCTCATCCAAATTGGTCTATGTATAAAAAGTTCATTCCTTTTTATTGCTGAGTACTGTTCACTTGTTGAAGGAAGGACATTTGGGTTCTTGCTTTCTTGTTCCAGCTTTGACTGGAACTCCTTGTAAATTGGGCTTGGGAGTACTTGCCTCTTGGTTTTCAGGTTCTTTTCATCTTGAACAAAGAATTGCACGACAAAGTTTACTTGGAGAGTAAAGAATAAGGAAGAAACTAGCTCTGCATAGTGAAGTTGGGCGGAGCAAAAAAAAGGAAAGTTGAAAATAGAATAAAAGTGCACCCTGGGAGACACAAGGTTGGCTACTGTGAGAAAACCACACTCTGAGTGGCACCCGTCTGCAGTGACTCACTGCGGGCCCTTGGGAATTGTGTGTGTGTGTGTGTGTGTGTGTGTGTGTGTGTGTGTGTGTGTTCGTTCTGGAATCTGGTCATGCCTGCTCCCCAACCAGCTTTGCCATATCCCGTTGCCCTGCGCTGGGGCTGCTTTAAGTCACTATGTACAGGTATCTGTGTGAACATATATTTTTATTGCTTTTGGTAAATATCTTCATGTGGGTTTGCTAGGTAATATGCTAAGTCTGTGTTTGATATTTAAGAAAATACTTCGTTTTCCAAGATACGATTGTCTCACCTCTATCAGCAGAGTATATGAACCTTTAAAACAGTTTTTCTTATTCATTTGTACTTCGATAGATATATGGGTTGTTTCACTTTTTGGCTGTTGTGAATAATGCTGGTGTGAATTTAAATGTACAAACATCTATTCAGTTTTTACAAAGTATAATGTCATCTTGGTTTTTTCATGTATGGTTTTTATCATGTTGAGGAAATTTGCTTTTGTGTCAGTTTTCCATTGCTGTGACAAAATACCTGAGAAAGTGTGTAAAGGAAAAATTTATTTTGGCTTGCAGTTTCAGAGATTTCAGTCCATGGTTGCTTGGCCCTGCTGCTTTGAGCCTTTAGAACATCATGGTGAGGAGGAAGCAAAGGAGAGATCAAAAGCCTGGGGACCCAGGGCCCCTCCGGTGCATGTCTGCAGGGATGTAACTTCTTCCAAGTCCCCATCTGTACAGTAGTACTAGGTGCTGGCGACCAAGCCCTTCAGCAGGGTACATATTGCAGGGTACCCCTGATCCAAAGTGTGAACTTTATTCCTTAATCTTCTGAGTGTTCTTGAGATTATTATGTGCTTTTTCTCCCCTTCATTCTGGTAATATGACTTTACTGTCTGAACCATTCTTGCATTTCATGGGGAAGGGAATCACATTTTAAATAATACTCCTATATTTAAGTTCACCAGTATTTTGTTGAGGATATTTACATATGAGTATATATATATATATATATTTATATAATTTATTCACAAGGGATAGTAACTTGTAATTTTCTTTTAATATCTTTGCCTGGCTTCATAGAATTTCTTTCTTTCTTTTTGATGCCTTGGTAGAGTTTGAGAATAGATGTTAATGCTTTGACTGTTTTATAGAATTGGTCTGTGAATCTTAAGAGTTTTCTTTGGTGGGAGGTTTTTGGTTACTGATTCATTCTCCTTAGTTGTAACTATCTGTTTAGATATTCAGTTCTTCCTGAATGAATTTTGGTAGGTTTGGTTTTCTGGGAATTTGGGTATTTTATCAGGATTATCCAGTTTCTTGCCATTCAGTTATCCATAGTCATAGTGAGTTTTGTAAAATAAGTTGTATTGTTCTCACTTTTGTTTGGGATTTTATTAATTTATATCTTCTTTCTCTTAGATGGGCTAGTTAAAGGTTTGTCAATTTTATTGATCTTTGCAAAGCTTGGTTTCATTGATTTTTCTTTCACTTCTTTCTAATCATTTTTTTTCTGCTAGCTTTGCATTTAAGTTTATTCTTTCTTTTGAGTTTCTTAAAGTGTATGGTTAGATTACTGATTGGAGATCTTTTTTTAAAGTAGATATTTAAAAACTTAATTGTTAGCATTGGTTACATTCTGTAAGTTTTAATATCTTGGGTTTTAATTCTGTTTGTTCTCAGTGTATTTTCTAATTACTTTTGTTATTTCTTTTTTGATAGGATTGGTTAAGCTTCCATATTTTTGTGACTATTTTAGTTTTCTTCTGAGTCATTTCTAGTTTCATTTTCTTTTTTAAGAATTATTTATTAAAATTTTTGTTTTGTTTTGTTTTGTTTTTAGAGACAGAGTCTTGCTGTGTAGCTCAGGCTAGCCTCAAACTCAGCCGTCTTCCTGGTCTCAGCCTCCCTGAGTGCTGGGATTACAAGTGTGTACTATCACCCTGGCTATTCTGTTTTGATATATTGTGGTGAGGGTCTTCATTCATTCATTCAGTGAGGCAGGGCTTTACTAGTCTTGAACTCACTGTGAAGCCTTAGCTGTTTGAACTCATTGCTGTGAATAATGCCGTTTTAATTTGCTTTGAGGTCCTCCTAGAGACTGGTGGAGCACAATTCTGTGTGTGTGGGTTGGTCATGAAGGCAGGGCTTTGGTATGCACGTGTGGTCCCTGGCCCCTTCTTCCGGCACTGCTTCCCTGTTCTACTTCCTTGCTGCCGTGAACTAAAATCTTTGCACCATTAGGCCCTTCCACTGTGACATTCCTACTTTTGAGCCAGCTGACCCTGAATTCCCTGAAAACATGAGTCGAGTCAAAACTTTTCTTCCTTTAAGGTGTGGGTATTGTGTCAGGCATGTAAAAGCCGACTATACACATGATTTCAGTTGTCTTAAGTTGTTCGAAGCTTATTTTGGATGTTGTCATGTGTTATCTGGAGAAAGTTCTGTGTTTCTCTTAGTAAATATGTGTTTTTCCTGTTGGCGGGTGAAGTTTTCTGTATGTCTGTTACATCCACTTGATCTATAGTATGCTTCATACCCTTTATTCCTCTATTACTGTTTCTTGTTTTACCTTTTTAAAGAGTGATATACTGAATCTCCCAATGTAAAGTGATTTCTTCTAATTATGTAAATTTTTGCTTTGTTTATTTGAAGATCTGTTGTTCTACCGATTTGTGCCTTGTGATTGGGGAGTTTAATCTGTTTATGTTGAGAAGTTCTGTGCTATTTTGTTGTTTTCTGGCTTCTTTTGTCCCTCACTTCCTCACTTACCTTCTTTATGTTTGATATTACATAATAAGACATTTTGGTCCCCCTTTCACTTCTTTTGTTAATATTTTATAGGTATTTTCTTTGTGGTTACCCTGATGTTTACCTATAACGTTCTAAAGTTATAAAAATGCATTTTGAATTTTTACCAACCCAGTTAACTTCCTTTACTATTGCTCAAATAACAGTTCTGCTGGTAATGAATTATCTCAGCTTTTGTTTTTTAGAGTGTACTCATTTCTCTCTTTTTTGAAATATAGGTTTACTGAATATAGAATTCTTGGTTTTAGTTTTCTTACCATCTTAAATGTCATCCCACAACTTGCTGTTTAAAAAGGTTTTCTATGGAGAAATCCATGGGTAATCTTTTTGAGGTGATAGTATGTGTTGAGTCTCTTCCCCTTCCTGATTTTAAAATTCCTTTTCTGTTTTTGTTCTTTCAGCACTTTGATTAAAGTGTGTCTTAGCAAGTCTTTGGGGGCTTGTCCCACGTGAATTTAGTTGAACTTCTTGAACTTGTGGATTCATATTTTATTTAATTATATGTGTGAGGATTGTTGAATATCCTCAAGAAGGCATTTCCCAGATACATAGATACTTTATTGCAAAACTTAAATTTATGATGAGTTACATCTGCATGATGAGTTCGCCCTCTTTGCGCAGGTTCCCCATGCAAAGATTCAACTACTGTGATTGAAAATAAGTGGAAAGAAATAGTGCATCTCTACTGAACATGTACAGACTTTCCTGTGTTATTTCCTAAATAATACAGTACAATAGCCACTTACATGGCATTTACATTGTATTAGGTTTGTAAGTAATTATAGATAAAAGTGCAGTTTAAGAGTACACTTTGATTATAGGCATGTATTTTGCCATTTTGTATAAGGGACTTGAACATTGTGAATTTTTCACATCCATACAAAAATGGGATCCAAAAACTCTTCCTTTTGGATTCTAGGATATGACAATATGCAATTTTAAAACATTATGTACTGTCTTAAGATGTATAGTGAAAAAATATCAAAGTCTTTGCTCCTTTTTTGGTTCCTAGTGGCCATTTATAATAGGTGATTATTTTCAGTCTTTTGGCTATTCTGTTACTCAACTCTTTATTCATATTTTCCAAGTAATTCGCATATCCTGTTTTCTCAGTTTCTTTCATTTCTATATATTACCAACTAGCTACCTACCTAAATTTAAGAGAACTTGTTAGTATTTTCATATTATCACTATTTTTGTAACTCTAATCATTTCTGGGGAGAAGGAAGTTAAGAATCTTGGAATGTCTTAGTTTAGTAGTGCATATAAGTTATATGACATAATGGGCTTTGTTTTGGTATATTCATACATATATATAACATAGTTTATTTTCACCTCTCCTCAATGTCCCTCTTGTTCTTTGTCCCTATCCCTTCCCTCTTCTCTAATAGTCACCTTTTTCTTTTCTTGTGATCTCTCTTTCTGTTTTTCTAAGATTCCACATATGAGAGAAAGCTTGACTTTCTGAGTTTGGTTTATTTCACTTAGCACAGTGATCTCCAGTTCCACTCATTTCTCTGAAGATGATGTGGTTTCATTCTTCATTATGGCTGAGTGATACTCCATTCTGTGTGTATACCACACATTTTCTTTGTCTATTTTTCCATAGCTTAGCTGTTGTAAATTATGAGGTGCTGACTTGAATTCTTTGGAGGCTATACTGGGCAGTGGTATAGTTGGATCAAATGGTAGCTTAATCTTTAGGTTTTTTTTTTCAAGGAACCTTCATAGTGAATTTTGTAGTGGCTAATTTACATTACAACAGTATAGAAGTTCCCCATCCTCACTGGAATTTTAAATTTATTGATTGATTTGATTACAATATTGGGGATTTAACTCAGGGTCTTTGCACTGAGCTATCACCCAATACCCTATTTTTATTGGATTTTTATTTTATTTTATTTTATTTTTTGAGACACTGTCTTGCTGAATTGTCCAGGCTGGGTTTAAACTTCTGCCTCACCCTCCCAGAGTGCTCAGATTATGGACATGTACCACCAAGCACAGCTTGATTTTTGTATTTTTGCTGTTAGTTATTCTTACTGGAGCAAGATTAAATTTCTGTGTGGTTCTGATTTGCATTTCCCTTACAGTTAAAGATAGCATCCTAATCTTCTAAATATTACTGTATCACAATTTTTGCTAAATCAGTGTTCATACATAAAAGTAATGTAATTTCATTTCATTCTTGTACAAGTTTATATTTGAAATTAATTGCTATTATTATTTGGTGCATAGATTTCTATTAACCTATCACTTACTCTTTAAGCACTTCTTTTTTTTGAAAGATCTTACCACTGTAACCTTTCATGGCTTTGCTATAATTTGGATCAACTTGAGCAGAGGGGAAATATTTTCCTTGTGTCTTTATCATTCTCTCATGTTTTTACTCTTTTTTATTTCATTTCATGCTTCCCATTTTCTCTTTTACTTATTTTGTTGGGAACATAGCCTTCAGTAACCATTGGAAAATACACATTTTTTGAAATTTTGTGTGCCTGCAGTATCTCTTATGTGTTCATTGTTGTAACTAGATTTTAAGAATTTCAGCTTTTATATAATTTTTCTTTCAGCGTTTTGAAAGTGTGCTGTTCCTTTCTGTCCTCAAGTATTACGAAAATTTAGTGCCATTCTCTTTCTGCTGTATATAACTTGTTTGTTCTCTTTGGAAGCCCTAGGTTCCTTGTTGACCTTTTATTGCTGTGATCTGAAATGGGGCAGTGTTACATCTTGTTGCAGATCCTTTAAATTCATTTGCTGAGTATTGGGTGCATCCTTCCGGAGGGAGACTGACTTTCTGTGTAGGTCTGGGAAATTTTGAATAGTATTGCTCTTCCTATTGTCCATATGTTTGGTACACTTTTTGAAGTGACTTTTTTCTATTTGATCTTAGAGATTATGTTTTTTTCTTTAAGTTTCTGCACATTGCACATTAATCCACAGAGCTCTTTTCCTCTCTTTTCTTTGGATGTTACTTTGTTATACTATTCTGTTCTTGTTTCATGGATGCGGTGCCATCGTAAGACAGTTGCTTTTTTCTTTTAAAGTTTTCTTCTTTATGTTCTCTCCTCATCTCTGGCATTATTAGAGTTTTTTTTTCACATTTTAGTAATTCTTGATTAACTAAAAAACTGTTGAATGTCTCATAAGCAGGGTTTTTGAATGGTCCACTTTTCTCTAGAGATTTAAGATTATACGCTAATTGTCACTGAGTAATCCTGAAATACTGGCAACTTCTGAACTGATCAGCATTCTGTAAGAGTCTCCTAATCTTCATCTCAGGTTTTGGGAACCAGGCCAGAAGTCTCAGTGTATAGAATACCTTTACTTGGAATTAATGCCCTTGTTTTCACAGAGACATGTTATATTCTCTTCCCTCTTTAGATTACTTGCACTTTTGCCCTCCCTTACCATCTGTGAAGCACTAGTCTGTACATTTTCTCTTTAGTCAAGACATGGGAAATCACCTGGTTCATTTTTGTAAGTCTGGAGTATCAGGCCTATTATTCCCTTCAGTTTTCATTCAGAAAACTGAATTTTCTTTCAGATCTTTTTCTCAATTTAGTCCTTCCTCAGAAAT
>PVIR01014925.1:0-5000 GCA_004026965.1 Petromus typicus | reverse complement strand
CACAAAGTGGTAGTGGCTTCAGAAAGTAAAATAAAGGAAATACATGATAAAGAGGAGAAAGACAAGTTAAATTGTTATTTAAAGGACTGGAGGGTGTGGGGGGGTGGCTGGGCATTTATCTCAGTGATTCCTGCACCTGCCTTGCAAGCTCAAGGGCCCTTGTTCGATCCCCATCCCCCATCCCCTGGTAGCCACATACAGTACCTGGTGTGGTGACTCATGCCCACTAGCAATCAGTACCACAACCACAGTACTGGGTGTGGTGGCTCACATCTGTAATCCCGGCACTGGGTAGGCAGAGGCAGGAAGATTGCTGTGAGTTCCAGGCTAAGTTGGGCTATGTACTGAGCTCAGGGCCAGCCTCAACTACAAAGTGAGACTGTGTCTCAAAGAAAAAAATTTTTTTTTGTTTAAGATTGATTAAATGGAAATTATGTGTGTTCAAAGTCTGAAACATATAAAAATTATTAGTTTGATCAATAGTACAGAGAATAAGGGTAAGAAACAATTTTGTTATTTTCATATTTAAAAAGCAGTTTGAATATATTAAGGACTTGAGATCATCTGGTAGTACTGTATATCATAACAGATACTATTTTAGATTTCATTCCACTATTTTCTTCAAAGCTTTAATTTACTTTATTAAAATAATCTATAGTTTTAGATAAAAAACAGGTAAGTTTGAATTCAAATTTGATCCATCTTCTGTCCTCACATGAGAATTACAAATAAAATAAATCAATTTTAAAAGCAGAGATTATTCATATATAAAATTGTAATAAAACTTCGCTAAGATTAGCCTTTGTCATCTCCTCCTGGGATGTTCATTGTTGGTAGATCTTAGACTTTAAAATA
This sequence comes from Petromus typicus, assembly GCA_004026965.1. Lineage (NCBI taxonomy): Eukaryota > Metazoa > Chordata > Mammalia > Rodentia > Petromuridae > Petromus > Petromus typicus. Next base: position 4,145 of record PVIR01014925.1, on the reverse strand, counting down.
TCCTGTGATGAGGCTTTTGCGTGTTACTTTAGTAACTAAATTTTATTGAATTAGGGTGGTAAATGGATATTACTTTTGCTAAATTTTGCGTTATGACCAGAATGTATTGTGACCATTTCTGCTTATCCATTTTTGAAACTCTAAAGCAGTTGTTTACAATCTTTAATTTGTGTGTGAGTTCTCTGGACTCTTAATTGAAATGTGGATTCTGATTCAGCAGATTTGGGAGGTCCTGAAACTCTGCACTTCTGAAGTATTATTCCTTGCAATGCTAGTACTGCAAGGCCATAGAGCATATTTTTAGTAACAAGGCTCTAAGAGACACACATCCTTGTAGTTCTTCTTTTGCCTTAAAAATCATGTCCCTTTCTTTCAACATCCCATTTACCCCAAGAGAAAATCTCACTTATGTCTGGGTTTATGCCTTTTTAATATTGACTGTTATCTGTCATGCCTTGTCTTTTTTTTTTTTTATAGGAAAACAACGAATTGCTCATAAACCTCATTCTAAACCAAAAACTTCAGATATTTTTGAAGCAGATTTTTCCAATGATGTAAAATCCAAGGATTTTCTTGCTGATGCAGAACTGTGGGCTAGACTTGAAGAACTAGAGAGACAAGAAGAATTACTGGGTGAACTTGACAGGTAACTAATGACAGATTCTCTTTCCAGAACATTTCTTTTAGTACATATTCCCTCATTAATAAAATAACATGCGCTTATTAGAAAATGCAGAAAGGTATAATACTCTAAATTATCAATAACCCTTCACCCCAAGATAAATATTCTCTAATGTTTTCTTTTGAGATTGTGAGCATGCATATATCCCAATGTGTGTATATGCACGTACTTGAAATTAATGTTTTTATTTTTTATTATAAAAATCTAGCTATATTTTGTGAAGTAATTATACCACATAGTTGACATTCATTTATTCAATCACTCATTTATATGTGATACTGGGGCTTGAACTCAGGTCTTTGTGCTTCCAAGGCAGGCATAATACCACTTGAGCTAAATCCCCAGCCCACCTAATTGACTTTTAATAATTAAGGATACTTTAATATTAAAGTTTAAATGAAATACTTTAATACTAAGAATAATGCTGTTTGAATGACTTGTTAAAAAGAAAAAATTTGCTTTGGATTTACATTTGATACTATAAAATGTTTGTCTTTGCTTTCCTTTTGCAAACTTTTCTGTTTATTGAGCAGTCAGTTTGTAATCTTGTCAGGTAGTTTTATGTATGAGAAACTTTACCAAACTGCTGTTTGAAATATGCATTAGCACTCACTTAGAATTGTCAGAGTGCTAAATGAAGTCTACTACTACAGAAGTTCCTATATTATTTTGCTTAAATGATGTACCATATGCAGTAATTAGTTTCTGTGAAAAATAAGACAAGGAGCACAAAAGATCCCCCTCCACCATTTCACCATAGATTTAGGTCTTTTTGATTAACTGATACAGTTTCATTTTTTAAAACCAGTATTGGATCTTGTGATTTTCTTAGTCATGATTCTCTATTTTTGCCTGATGTTATTTCAGTTCTATTGCGTTTTGGTTTTGTTATTCCTGTAAAGACCTCAATTCTTTTATAAAATGAAGCATGATAAATATGCATTCATAGATGTAAGGATATGCATATGTATAAATTCTTTATTTTTAAAAATGACAATACATGATTGTTGTAAAGTATTTCAGGGTTGAATAGAAAATAAAAATATGTTACCGTTCTGTGGCATTAATTTCCAATCTTTAAATAGGTATAAAGATCATTCAAATTTCTTATAAGCTTTTATTCTATTTTAGATACTATATTTACATCATGTCTGGCCAATACCCAAAGATAGTATATTGTATATATTCTAGTGAAGTTTGAATAGCTGCAGTGGATAGAAGTGACATAGGAACGAGTGCTTTTTGTTAATTTACATCAAAACATTTTTTCTTTTGTCACCTAGAATTCCTGTTTTAAACAGTACATTATTTTTAAGATGTTAGGGCTATGTATCAACTTCCCGTGATGAATATACTCATGATGTACTACAAATGTACTAAAGAAAATAAAAATTAATTCCTTCTACAAAATTGTAATTTTTAATTACTTAGAGTATGTAATGTTGTAATGTGTTTCATGTTTTTACTGTTCTCTTTTTCTCAACTAGTAAACCTGATACTGTGATTACAAATGGAGAAGACATAACCTCTTCTGAAGAGGAGAAGGAAGATCAGAACACAGACATTCATGTGATGCATGAAGCAGCAGATTCTCTTGTCCCCAGCTGTTGTCCTACGGATGTTATAAGTTCAGAAGCATTCAGTAGGGAAGAAAATAGTGAATTGAACTGTTCAGTGAATGGTTCAGATTCTTACCACAGTAATGAAGAAGAAGAAGAAGAAGCAGCAGAAGAAGAAGAAGAAGAAGAAGAAGATAATGAAGATGTTGGTGGTGATAGTGATGAAAATGACCATGATGCCTCAGGGGTTGGAGATAATTCTGTACCAACAATATACTTTTCTCATACTGTTGAACCTAAGAGGGTTTGTATACTTTTTACTTTTCTAATTTTGGGCATAATTTTAACATTAAATATCACTTATGTTATTTTTAAGAGAAAAATGTTAATAGTGGATAAGATTGTTGATACTGCCAAATAGTGTGAAAATCATCAAACTATTCTTATTCTGATAGTTTATCTTAAAAGAAAAAGGAAGAAAAAAATCTAGTCAATTACCTGATATTGGTCCATTGTCATAATAAGCTATAATAGAATTTTGAGTTCCTAGGGGGTCAGATTTAAACTGCAACTGCTATAGCACTACCTGTGCTTATTTCATAGGCATTTCTCCAGAATCTCAGAGTTAATTTTATTGTGTACATTTTGTAAGCTTAGAATGTTGAAAAGTGATTATATTGGTTAAGTTTTTGATTGCATCAAGTTATTTTCTACATAGGTATCAATTAAATAGAAGTGTCATGAATAAAAAGGAAAAAAGGAGAAAGTGAAAGATTCTTTTCTGACAAAGTAAATATAAACATCTGTATAATCAAGAGTTTAGAATTTTGACAGTTTAGAGCTGGGGATGAGTATGAAGATCTTCTTGAATAGTTGTTTTCAAACTCTTAAACCAGCGCCTCATCAGCAAGTTAGCTCTTGTTAAAGGAAATAAGAGCCTACCCTAGGGCTGCCTCTGTCCTCTCTGCTCCGTATGGTGCTATAAGGTGTCACCACGAATATACCTTTCTCAGGGAAACATAAGGCACAGAAATTATAGGACTGCATAGTAACAAAACAAGTCTTTTGAGTCAGTTTTGTGTTCTTTCTATGCATTGTCAGTACCCTGATTGCCTGTATCAGAGATAAAGACTATGGTATGAGTCTTAAGTGCCTGTGATGATTATTTAATGAAACATATTAAAAATACTGGACATTTCTGGACATTTCATCCCTACTCTAATGTGAAGTGAAATAATTACATATTTTAAAAACTGTTTAATATGTTGAATTAATGGGATCCTAGGAATAAGTTTACTTGGTGCTATAAAATTAGCACTATAAAGTATTTTTTCTGTTAAGCAGGGCATGGTTGTGCATTCCAGTAATCCTTGACTAACCCTGTACCTAGTTAACCCTTTAATACTTAGCGATCAATTTAAAAAAATATATAATTGAAATCATTATTGGTACCTTACATATACACATCATGATTGCACTGAACAATGTTAATTTGTACCAGTATATGACACAATTTAATTCTCATTTTTCCCATACCCCTACCCACCCTACCACCCCCACCCTCTATATACATAAATTTGTTTCCTTTTTTTTTTGTTATAATCTTACTGTTTTTCCCCCTTCACCCCATTTTGCTTTGAGTATTTTCTATTTCACAACATATAACATACATTCCAGAACTCATTTACAACCTCATTTTCTCCTACCACAAAAAGATACGATATTTACACATTTGTGACCTATTTATTTCACTTATGAGGATGTCCTCAAGGTATGTCCATTTAAGTATAAATGATTCAAACTTACCATTTTTTATGGCAGAGTAATACTCCATTCTGTAGAACCACAGCTTTAGAACACACAGAAAAGTGGAACATAGTGAAGTGTTTACTCTTCAAATTCTT
>PVIR01014924.1:0-39279 GCA_004026965.1 Petromus typicus | reverse complement strand
TGGTGGCTCACGCCTGTAATCCCAGCACTCGGGAGGCAGAGGCAGGAGGATTGTGATGTGAGTTTGAGGCTGAGCTCAGGGCCAGCCTAAACGACAAAAGTGAGACCCTGGCTCAAAAAACCTAAAAAAAAAAAAAAAAAAATTAACTAATGCAGCATTATGGTTGAACATTTAGATATCCTCTTTTATTTTCTCACCCTTCACATTGCCCTCTTATCACCCAGCACAGAAATAGGCACAACAAATTTGGTTTATTCTCCTCTAGAGAAACGACCCAGGGTTGAGGGTGTAGCTCAGCATTTGCTTACCATGTGCCAGGTCTTGAGTTCAATCCCCCAGCATCTTAAAAGAAAAGAAATATATTCCAAGCTTCAAAACTATTCAGCAGAAGAAATAACAACTTATTTGATGCATTCCAATTCTCCCTTGATGATAGGAAAATACAAAAGCTTTAAATGTAAAAGTCCATTGTCAAGAATTTTAATTTTTTCTTTTAAAACATTTTGCAGGACACCTACAGACCAAATGCCAGAAGTGATTCTCTGATTCACTGTCACAGACCATTTCCACAGAGCTGCTTCCTCCCTCAGCTTTAGGAATCTGCTGGAGCTTGGATCTGGAAAGGCCCCCAAAGGCCTGTGTGTTGGAGGTTCGGTCCCCAGTCCACAGGGTGCTGTCAGGAGGTGCTGGAGTCTTTAGGAAGTGAGTCTTTAGGAAGTTACAACACTGAGTGTGTACTCTTCAAGAGGATATTGGCACCCCAACTCCTCCTGGCTTCTCTCTTTTGCTTCCTGGATGCTGTGAGGTAAACAGGGTTCCACCACTCACATCTGCCATAATGTGAGAGTGAAGTGACCATGGACTGACACATCTGAAACCACGAGCCACAATGAACCAGTCCTCTGTATAGGTCTATAAGTTGTGTGTCCATATTTTGTCACAGCAGTGGGAAGCTGGGCCACACCTCTTCCAAACCAACCACGGGCCTATCACAGGCTTCTCATAGGCCTCACTCACCTGTTTCTTGTCAAGCAGTGGCTGATTTGGACAGGATTTGAACAGCATCCCATCCCCCCCAAATGGTGCACCTGTTCCTGTTCCCAGGATCTGAATCCACTCCTGGCAGACTCTGAGCTCCACAAGTCTTCAGCATGCTCTTCCAGGGCATGAAGCTGGCCCACTGGATGGCTTTGTGGCATCTCAGAGATGTTTAATCCTTTGCTCTCCCCCACTACAGCTGTCCGGAGAAGTTGCCAAGAGAATTATCAGACTTCTTAATTCTCTGGTCAGTATCAAGCTCTTCATTCACGAAGAAATGCTCAGGTGAGCAAAATCTCCACAACAATAGCACCCATAAGAGTTTAATAGACTTAATGCAGGTCAAGTTAATAATGTCATTCTAATGCCATCTTTTCACACCCCAGCTGATTTATTTCTTTATCTCACCAGGTGTAAGAACAGTGATATTTAGCATCAGCATTATTTCTCCAATAAACACACCTGTATTTTCCCCCAAAATCCAAATTCAGACGTACATTATAGAAGGATCTATAGTTGGACAGAAATATACTAATTATTAAAATGGTTGGAGCAATATGCACATATGGAAGACTCACATGCTTGCTTTCTACATTATATGCATAGAAATAGCACAGTTTGAACCAAACAAGCTATATTACCACTGTGTATAAATAAATTCTTTAAAAGTACAAGTAGTACATAAATCTGTCACTTTTGAAAGATTTTGTTGCTTGTGGATTTTACACGTCAACTGGAGTGGGCCATAGGCTGCAGAACATTGGGTAAACTTTATTTTGGATTGTGCCTGTGAGTGCTTCAGGAAGAAATGAGCTGGTACCTGGTGAAATAAAGCAGACACCCCCGGCCATGTGAGTGGGCTTCACCCAACCCAAGAAGGACCTGACTAGATCAAAATAGCAAGCAAAAGCTGGATGTGCTGACTGCTTCATCTGGAACATCTTTGCTCCTGTCCTTAGAGCTCCTGTTTTTCATGATTTTGCACTCAACCTGGGGTCTTTCCCACTGACTTGTGGTTCACATGCCTTTGAAATGTACCACTGGCTTTCCTGGGACTCCAGCTTGGGAGAGGAGGATCATGAGGTTTTCCTGCCTCCATTATAGTATGAGCCAATGCCTTCCATAAATCTCTTTGTAAATCTGTATGTCTTCTCTTGGTTTTCTTTCCCTGGAGAACCCTCATAATTTACTACATGTGTTATTATTTTATTAGGCTTTTGAATGGCTAAGACTTACTAAAGATGGACCATTGGTCCATCTTTACCTCTCCTAGAAACAGTAAAAAAGGTCTATGTAACCAGCTACCTACTTCCCACTATCTTTATGGACTATGTGAAAAATGGGCTAAATAATGCAAGGATAAGTAGGTAAATTCTAAACTGACTTGGAGAACCTCCCTTAAATGTCAAAAGTTGTCAAGTTCCTTGTATCACTTGTGTAGGACGCTGGTCTCCGTGCTAGGTAAGAGCAGAGGGCAGGCCACAGCTCTGGCTGGTGGGTGACCAGCTACTGGGTGGAGCAGGCAGATGGAATAATGATGAAAAATGATTTTGACAGGCCTGAGCAATGAGCTGAATCTAACAGATGAAATTAAACAAGGACAAATGTTAAATGTCTTTCTCGAGTCAGGAGGGAAAATGGCACATGATCAGAATGGAGACAATATGGTACCAGCACTTCAAAAACAAAACAAATCAAAAACTGAAAACAAACAGAAAACACCAGCAATGACAAGTTTTTTTAGAGAAAGTTTGGTTCCTGAACAAGGAATGTAGTTGTCCCACCATGCTCTGAGCCTAATTGATCTCTGAAATTAGATTTTGAGGATCCAAGTTTATTTCTATGGGAGACAGAGTATCTGTCATCTGTCATCCTTAAAAACAGCTTGTGAAAAAACAAAGAAACTATCAGTAAGCTTCTCCGCTGACAGCTATTTTCATCACTTTCATACCATTTTCATCTTGCACAGTACACTATACAGTGAATGACCAGAATAACACACCAGTTAGAGTATGACAACGAGAGGGATCTGTACAAAGGCAAAGTAGACATCTCCAGAACTCTTTGTAAGTAGTATCTCTTAATAATAAATGGAAGAAGGCTATTTAAGAATTGGACACCAGGGCCGGGGATTTAGCTCAGTGGTTCCATCGTCTGTTTTGCAAGTTCAAGGACCTGGGTTCAATCCCAGGTAACCACAAACTATACTGGGTGTGGAGACTCACACCCAGCAGCAATCAGTACCACATACCACAGTGCTGGGCGTGGTGGCTCACGCCTGTAATCCCAGCACTCGGGGAGGCAGAGGCAGGAAGATTGCTGTGATGTGAGTTTTAGGCTGAGCTCAGGGCCAGCCTGAACTACAAAGCGAGACCCTGTCTCAAAAAAAAAAAAAAAAAAAAAAAGAATTGGCCACCATAGTGGCTTTTAAATATTTTAAACAGAATGGATAATAGAAAATATATTTTGTATCATTCTCAAGTGCACATACACCAAGAATAAAGACAAAAGTTTAAAATACTAAGACTAATAATTACTGTGCATGTCACACTTTGATTCTATTTATTTTAGTGCTGACCTTGAGCTGCTACATTGATTTTCCCATGCCATATCACCCAGATTGACAAACTTTGAACTAAAGACAGAGCGGGGTGGTTTGCTTCCAGTAATAGAATGCAATAGTTCTGTTAGTTATTTTTTTTTAATTGAGTAGAATTTTTCTGTTCATTGTTTTACTTTCATTTTTTTTTTCTGGCATGTTAAACTTTATCACTCTTGATTCTACTATTCCTAGTATGATTTATTCTCACCTGTATTACATCATGTAAAAAAAACCTCTTTTATCCTTTTGCCTGAGTAACTGAGGAAAATATCAAATTGCATAGAACTAAGAACCGAATGCAGGGCACATTTAAAGTATAGTTGTGCAACAGCTATGTTTATGTATGTTACCTTTTCATTTCCAAATAATAAGCTACAAATTCTCCAATCACACTGAACTCTGTTTTATTTTTGTGCACCGTCGAGGGACCTTGTTCATGAGTTGTTGAGATGAAGAGGCACTGACTCTGCCACAGGATGATTCGCCCCAGGATCAAATGAGCAGGTGGACACTGAGTTCTGCACATCGCATTGGCCAAAGGAACTGGTGCTGACAGTGCTGCTGATAATGACAATGCTGTTACTGGTGTGATATTCCTCTTGATTAGCAGTCCAGAAACTAAACCCATTAAAATATTCTGTGGTCTTGACCCTTCTTTAAGTGCACTCATACTGACTCCTAAAATCGCACCACTTCAGTAAATCTTTTTCTAGTTCCTCTGAGTATTTCAAGGTCTCGACATCAAGTTCACTTGCCTGTTATTTTCTTTTCTCCCCTCCTTTTTTAAACCAGGATGTTCACCTCTCATTCTTTCCAATCTCTGAAGAAGAGATTGGATTTCTGTGTCATTTACAAGTCGCTTTGGACCCTGGGACATACATAAACCATGTCCCTGGAAGCTAGAGTGAACCTGAGCTAGTCTTTTACAGCCTGGTCAATTTTCTTTCTCTTTTATATATGTTTTTTTAACTTGGAGATTATCCTTGAAGAATTTTAAAAAAAACAAACCCAAAAACCACAACGTGATGACCCTAGTAGCCCGGCCTTCACACCATCTGTTAATATCATGTTAAGCTCATTCACTAGTGGGTCTAGCTCTTAGTTGTCACTTTATTCTGAAAAGCCTGGGCATATTTGAGGGCTTGAACTTCTTGACATGTAGGGAAGTTCATGGTTTAAAGTCCCTGGACCAGATCTCTGGGTTTAAACTGTAACTTTGCCACTTACCAGCTGGGTACAGTAGAACAAGATTTCTCCTTTCTTTGCCTCAATTTTCTCATTTTTAAATGAAATAAGAACTATCTCATAGAGCCCTTTTGAAGACTAAGAAAGCCAGACTCATGTAGCTACAATTATTACTATTTGGAACTTTCTAAAGGTCCTTGGTGTTGTTTTCTCCCTCTCTTTGCAGGATGTGTACAAGATTAAACTTACAAAGATTCCCAAATTTTGGAGTCTCTTCCCACCAGATATTTTCTTGAAGTCTTTGACAGTTGCTCTCCTAATGGTTGGGATATGTGTCTAACAACACTTACCTTATTCCTTGACCGACACGCCAAGAGGATAGTTACTTCTCTCCCACTTGCCACCATTTTTCTTCTCTGTCTGTATGACTCCTATGAGTCCAGTCTCTGCTATTCTTTGTTTTCCTTCTAATTGCTGAGCAACGAAACTACCAGCCAGGCCAGAAAATGTGTGGTTAGCTTTCAGTGGAATGAAATACAGCAGACATTAGAAAGTTGTCACTTTTGTATTGTAATTGGCTCATTTCCAGTATTTTCAAACTTTCAAAGAGTAGTCATGGGTCTGATGGTAAAGAGAAGAGCAATTCTATCTGGAAGCACAATTGTTTACCCAAGATCTAGGTAAATTAGTTAGGAGCATCGGCATGTGTTCTATGTAATTATTTGTCAGCAGGAAAACAGGAAATGACACCAGGTGTGCCAGGCTCTTTCCAACACTGGAAAGAAAAAGCTATACTCAACATAGCTCTGCCCTCAAGAAGCTTCCAGTGTATAAGGGCATTTTTATAACTCAGGCTCAGCTTAAAATATAAACCCTAGTGATGTGTCTCTCACATACACATCATGCCTGATGGGAAATGCTTTCTTCCCATTTTGTCAAATCTCTGAAACACCTAAGTTGCCCCTCAGCTGTCCCCCAGATAGTGACTGTGGCGCGTGAGCAGCCTCTACAGAGACTCAGGTGACTCTGGGACCTGCCCTTGCCCTCTATACAGCAAGCTTGGGGCAGGGTCAGTTTGATAAATAAGGATGTTGATACAAAATCGAGAATAAAGGCAAGTAGGAGAGGAATGTCCAGACAATGCAGAGGGGTGCAGTAAGAAATGGGAACTGTACAGTGTAAATGAACAAGAACAAGAACAAGGGCTGAGTGTTAGTTCTGGGTCAGTTTCACTTCATAAAAGGAAATGAATAACAGTAACGAGACTAATCATATTAAAAGTCTCCACTCTTTAATAAAAAGGATGGAGTTTAGATTCTGCCTGGTGGCTTGACTATTTAACCTGGTTTTCCTTGCAACTAAAACAATAATTTCATTCTCTGAAGAGGCAAAACAGATTCATTTAGGAAAAGACAATCCTAATCAGGAAAACACTACTCATTTCAATCTCTAACCCATTCTCTATTTAAATCGGTTTCCTTTTTTTGTTTTTCTGAAATTCAATCACAATATGACATTCTAGCCACAGTCTACTATATCTTTGCCTCAATTTTCTCATTTTTAAATGAAATAAGAACTATTTCATAGAGCCTTTTTGAAGACCAAGGAAGCCAGACTCATGTAGCTACAATTATTATTAACTGGAACTTTCTAAAGGTCCTTGGTGTTTTTTTCTCTCTCTCTTTGCAGGTTGTGTACAAGATTAAACTTACAAAGATTCCCGGTATTTTCCCTCACAGTTAGTTCTTCAAGTAATCATTTCAATGGAAATTTTTTTTAAAATGTATTTTTCTAAAGTTTTGTATTAAACTGACAAATGATAAGGACAGCAAAAGAGAAATTACAGGTAAACTGAAGAAATAAAATATATTTCCCATGAAACATGCAACATGGTGTGGTTGGATTCAAGCTCACTGTGCAGCAATTTGAGGCAATCCCTATGGGTTCTCAGGGGTGAGGGGTACAGAGTCGCGAAGGAGCCGAGTCCAGGGAAAGCCCTGAGTACATACGAGGGAGTGTGGGGTACAGAGGAGGGTGGTGACCTGATGTGCTACCTCACCGACGTCGTGACAGAGTATCTGAGAGAGTCAGCTTGGAGGAGGAAAGTTTATATTTTGGCTCGTGATTTCAGAGCTGTGAGTCTAGTCTTAGCTGTTGTCTCCAGGCCCAGAGTGTGGTAGATCATCAGGGCGGGGAGAGTGTGGTGGCACCACGCTGTGCACTCCATGGCAGCCAGAGGGCAAAGAAAATGAAAGGCAGGAGCTCGGTTCCCAGGAATCCCCTGAAGGACCCCTCCTATGACCTACCTTCCTCCCACTGGCCCTACCCATAGAAGTCTTCTGTCCCCTACAGCACCACAGGCTGGCAACCACCTTTAGTACAGGGCCTTTGGGGGCATGTGAGGTCCAAACTATATAGAGATATCTAATTACGTCAGTGGTTGTTAAATATCCAAGTAAACAAGCTTGTAACAAAGGACAATAAGTTGAGTCAGAGTCCAGACAGGGAGAAGGCGATTCAGATTGACACACAGCCCATCCCCATCTCTACAGTGTACTTTCTGGGCCTGAGGACACAGCTGAACGTTGCTGGGGGACAGCCTGTTGAGCAGTAATCAGGATTAGGAAGGCTCTGGGGGAAAAGCAAATTCTAAGAGACAGCTGTTCCAGAAAATTCTAGTCTCTTGCAAACAGTGCCCATGGACACAGCTGATGGGCGTTTCTCTACCTTTGCCCGGGATGTGAAGGGCTAAGGCCACCTATTGTGTCAGCTGCCTACCGATCTTCCCTGTCACACCCCAGCAGAGCAGTAACAAATCACTGTCAGCAGCATCATCTCTGAATGTGGAGGGCAGCAGTGTGTGCGCACATCTTGGGACTTTCTCCTTGCCACTATCAGGAGGATGAACAGGAGAGAAAATTGATTTATTGATTAAACACACACTAGAAGGAGTTAAGGGGCCCAGCACTTAAGCACTTGACCAAATAGCAGAGAGTGGTTATTCTAGTCGCTGCATCTTCTCAGCTGGCACAGGCCAAGCCACTTAACCTCTCTGCCTCACGTTTCCTCATCCGGAAAAGAGGACCTTGTTCCATAGAGTGAGGGGGCGGCGCGTGGACTTGCTCAGTTAGCTGATGAAATCCGGGTGGTGGGGGTTGATCCCAGTGGCTTCTGTGCTGTGGGAATCTCTGTGCCTGCGCCAGTGCCAGAGGAAAAGGAAAGGGGCACAACGCAGGCTGGGCTCAAGGATCAGAGGGAGGACAAAAGCCAGCTGGAAGATCAGCTTCCACTGATGGCAAATCCCTGAGCAGGACAGGCACACACTGACTTTCTCAGGATGCAGATTCTTGTAAGTGGCCATCAGTACCCTGCGAAGCAAGTCAGTCATATAACCCCGATGCATCATGGGGCTGTTCCAACATACCCCGTGCCCTGAACTACACTTTGCACAGAGAGTGGTTCCAACTTACATCAGACTCTGTGAGCAACTCCTCACAGTTATGTGGCTTTTGATGTTTACCTGGCCTGTAAAAAGGTTGCTCTTTTCGCATGAAATACATTAACTGGCAATTTGTAAATGAACCTGTGACATCAAGAGCAAACCACAACCATCTATCCAGCCTTCCATCTGAAACAACGGGATAGTCAGTCACGATGTTACTTTGGTCTAATGCAGTGATTAAGATGCCAGAACCAATCTTAACAGAGGAAGGACTCACTTTACAGTGCACGAAAAGTCTGTTTTGACACTGGTTTTTCAATGCTTTATGGAGGATGGAGAAATGCAAAGGATGTGGTTAACACGCTATGATGGCTGATGTCAACTTGGCCAGGTCACAGAACCCAGAGAGTTGGTTAGACTTTATTCCTATGTTGCTGAGGGTGTATTCTAGACGAGATTAACATTTCAGTAGGTAGACTTGGAGTAAAATAGATTCCCCCCTCCATCTGTGGGCGGATCTCATCCTGTATGTTAAAGAGCTTTATAGAAAAAATACGAACCACCTTGGAGGAAGAAGGAATTCCAGCAGATAGTTTACATTCACATTCTGGCTAGCTATTTACCCTGCAGATGTTGGACTTCCTAAGTCTTCAATTATTAGTCATTTCCTTAAGATACAGCCCTTTCTCTACACGTCTCATCAGCTGTTCTAGCAAAGCACAATTAACACGCATACACAGGTATTATCAATGTTCAATATTTCTGAGTCCAGAAAGGATTACTTTCCTTACTTACAAGAGTAAACTGTGGCCAATTAACTCGCTTTCACTAAAAAATGGAAGTGACTAGTGCCACTTGTAAGTAAAAGCAGATAAAGGCCAGGGAGTGATTTCTCCAGGCTGGTCGAGACATCAGAGGCTGCCCCGATGTCTGGGCCACAGGTGACCACGGTGGACAAGGGGCACAGGTGAATCTGATGTGGTTTCAAGTTGCTAAGAGGCTAAGAGTGCCTGTGCTATCACCTCGAGAAGACAGTGTTCCGTGTCCGAGCAACATCTATTTAACACATTACAAATTTTAATTTTTCCTCAATGTCACAAATGCAGTGCGACTATTTGGTAGAAATGCTGAATAGTGACTTGGAATACTAGATGCATATGATGGTAATAAAACTTCATCTAAAATTATTTTATATAAACTTTTCACAAGTTGGCTTCTTCTTTATTCAATAAGTTATAATTTTGTCAAACCTAACTCCATTCCAGTATAAAGTTGGGAACTTTTAAAAATTGAGGTTGTTGGTACATTTTAAGTATACATTGATTGCATTCAAATGTTTGGTACTATTAGAGCTCACAGACGTGAGCACTTGTAAAGTAAGCCTTGAAAACTAGTTTTTTCGACTATCTCAGTGTTTTATGATTTAAATAAGCTCTAAAATGTTCCTTTTCTACCTGCTCCAGTTCCCAAGTTACTAAAGAAAATCCCTCAATGCTACAGATCTCCAAGCTTTGCAAGGTAGAAAAAAATAAAGACATAAAAATGCAAAGTTGAACCACACAAGCCTGTGAAGAAATAAAATAAATGGAAATTAAGTTTCAAAATTAACCAGCCCAGTTTCTCTGGAATTTCAACTTACATACAGCTGAAATTCTCAAACTCCCCTGAATTGTCCAGATTTTGAACAGAAGTCTCACCACTTGGGCCTAATTAAAAAAAAAATTTTAAAACGTATGGTGCACTTCCTCATAAATATCCAAGCTTACAACTGACTTTCCATTGTTTACAGAAGGCACAGGATCTTCATTACTTTACTATTTCCCATAAGGAACATTCTACAGCCATCAATCAATACCCGCGAGGCTGGTTTCTGCCGCCACTCCCCCAAACCCCGCCTTGGCTCCTCCACCTTCTACAGGAGGCACAGAACAGGGCAGGAATCGGTGGCGGCGGCGGCTCCGCTGTCCCGTCCTGTACAGCACTTACCAGTGTCCACTCTCGTGTGCTGTCTCCGCTCTTTCAGATATCTGAGCTCTGCTGGCAGCTCAGCTGGTCGGGCAACAACGGGCACTTACAGTTCCTCTGCTATGTGCTAGGATGCCACCAAGCAGCAGCTACCAGAAACGCAGCAGGCGCTGGACACTCAGACCCGTGAGGTCAGCTCCAGCCCTGCGACTCCACTAGGTTTGGCTCGTGACAAAGATGACGTTACAAAAGGCAGCTGGAGGCAGGCTGCCGAGCAAGAGCCCCCTCAAACAAGGTCAGGAAGGAAACTGCAGCTTGTCTTGCTCTCACGAATTTCTATTTGCAGAGGAAAATAAAAAATAACGGTTAGGGCAGTTAGGCCCTGGAGAATAGCAAGGTCATAGCATGGTCTGCCTCTGCATACAAGTGAGCTGAAATTCTAGATTATTTGACCTGGGAACTAGGGTTCATGCAAAGATGGCCGCACCTGTGCAGTGAGGGGACAGACTAGAGCTCCATCCTCACCTGACACAGTGAGGTCCTCTCAGAGTCGGTGTGATTATCAAAGACAGTCTTCCCCTTACAGAACACTCAGGTGCGTGTGCGTGTGTGTTCGCATGCACACGTGCACACAAATCTCATGTAAGGATTGGATTCAGGGCCTTCCCCTTGAGCTGTACCGCCGCCTTTGTTTATCTTCTGTTTCTCGGGCGTCAGGATATTGCTAAGTTTCTATTCTTACGCACGAGATTATTACAGTTTTCAGGGTGTAAGCCTTACACACCAAGTTGATGCTTAAGGAAATCCCTTAAGCATTTGGTGTTATTTGCCACATAATTAGGAACTCCCAGCATGGATTACACATTGCCTTGAACGAGAGACTCAAGATGTAAACCATCTCTTCAGAACATTCCTTCTCTGAATGCCGAGATGAGAACAAAAAATCAGACCACATGTCTGCCATCTGTATTTGCACTTGTCAACAGCTCTGTTTTGGGATAAACAGTTTTGAAGCAAGAATCAATTCAACTTGTTGGAAGATTAGCCAAGGAATAGCTGGAAGACCAAAACAGAATGTGAAGTCAGATAGTCTACACATCGAGCACAATATTGTTTCCTGCTAAACATTCTGTTTTGTCACAGCCCAGGAGAAAAAGTGCAGCAGCCAGCGCCTTGGGGCAGTTGGGGAGAATATATTTGCTCAAGTGAGAAATTCTTCAACATAGAACAAATGTCTTTGCTGCAACACAGTTGGAAATCATTCACTGACCTCTAGGAGACTACAGTTAAGAAAAAAGTAATTTTAGCATTTACACTTTGTTTCACGGTTCTACTACATGAAGGTACACACGAGGGACAACTTGCACTGGTCCAACTGCATTATACAGTCCTTTATTACCATAAAAATGGCAGCATTTCCCAAAGTCAATCTTGATTAAAAGTAGTTCCATGGTTGAAAACACTACTGTATTGTAGAGTTATTAAATTGGAGACGGCAAGGGGAAAATAAAGACTTATATGCTGTCAGGCAGGTCAGGGAAGAAGTCAGCAACAAACAGGATGCTCCAGAGTGGTGGGAGAGAAGGCTGGTGTGCACGAACGGAGTGACAGGGTAACCGGCAGCCTCACGCACTCCACACGACAAATGAGAGCGTGTGCGCTCACTCGAAGGGACATCCATTTTCTCCTTAAAAGGAGTCATTTATAAAAGAGCAAATTGGTGATTGTACTTACAGACTGGACCCTTTTCAGGCCCCTGTCAAGAAGTGATAAATTATTGAAGCATAGCATAAAGCGTTTTATTTTCAGTGTGCACAGAGAGGCCCTGTGAAATGTTTCCATTCACCTTTCCCAAGTTAATAATTAAAAAACATTTCTCCAATTACTCTCTGATCTTTAGAATAAAACAAGACAGATGCCACATACACCTCTCCAGAACCAGCAATACCTCTTCCCTTCCTCCTGCTCCCACATCCCTCAGTCAGGCAACTGCTTCCGGTCATCCCCGGCTCCGGGAACGGGGGCTCCGCTGGACACGGGGGAAGAGCGAGGCTGGCCCAACGTTCACACCGCTGTCGGCCGCCTGCTCGGCCCCCACACCCACACACTTTTACTCTTCCGACAGACAGCTTGAAGCTGTTCACAGAATAAAGGAAAGTGTGAGAAGCTCTCGAGCAAATTGCACTAAGCCTCTCTGCAGGAGTCAAGTCATGTGGAGGAGCTGCCTTGTGTCGAGTGACAAGAAAGCCTAGACAATCACACCTGAACACGGCTCTGACTTGGGAGAGGCTTCCCCACAGTCCCTTGCTAGACAAGGGTTAGAAGCTCTTCCCAAGCACAGTGTAGACACCTGACTGAGTTTGCAAATATGGGCTCTGCTTTAAGAGAAATGACTGCTAGGGACGCCCAGGTAGGGCTCCTCCTCTCCTGTGTGCAGAGATTAAACACATACCGCCACTCCTGAGAGAGAGCAAGGACATTTAAAAAGTTATTTTCACAGAAGGAGCTGCAGGGCGGCTGCTCACAGGAAAATTTTCACCTGGCCGTAGGGTTGGCCTGCAGAATTTCTTCAACTCAAATGAGATTCCCATTCCTTTCATGGAAGCGTCACTGTGAAGAGCTCTATTTCTATTTGCTATTGGGGTGGCTGAGTCAGCTGCTGACCTTCCGACCTCCTGCCCCCTTTCTGTAACTTCACACTGAAGCCGGACACATTCCTGGTGACTCGTGCTCCTGTGCAGTGTGAGGATGGGGAGCAGGAGACGGCAGGGTACGGAGAATGCTTCGACGACTTTTCTTTATATGTCCAAGTATGTACCATTTTGGTCAGCTGAAAAAGTACCGCACATCAAGTGAAATGCCACTGTCTGAACTTTAAGTTAGACACCCTTGTGCGAAGAGGGATTTGGGCATTTTTAAATTCTTTTATTATTCTGGATACTGACATAAAAAGAAAAGAAAATGACTGAAACTTCAACGTGAAAAACTCTTTATAATTCAATCCATAATTTTACACATTTTCCATACTCACACGCCAGTGAAAAATTGCCAACTAATACAAAGGCAAGACTACTTACATCACAAAAGAACCAAAAAATAGAAAACATTTCATAAAAAATATATTCCAACTATGAAAAGAACTGCTTCCTTGGTGTCTTCACATTCTTCTCTTCTGTGTACTAATGTATAATACTGAAAAGACAAAACAAACTTTTAATAACTGCTCTTTAAAATCACCATAGCAAGTTTTAAAAGCAAATGGATTTTGACTGGGCAGCTCTGCAAATTTAAAAGAATTCTCATATTATACAATTAATTCTGCAACCACTCTCTACATGACTAGTCTTGTCAACCTAGAGCTGGATTTGATGTCCTATTACTGTGTCTACACTTGTCTATGCATCTATTTGGCTTTATAAACTGTGTGTAGGAATTCAGATGAAATAAAATAAGCCCCAAAGTCCCCAACATTAACCATGCTTTACACTTAGACATATCATTGAGAATCAATAGCATGTTTCCTTCCATCTCAATATGAACTTTGAACTTGCTGTTTACCTTTTACATTTTAACAAGATAAACAAAAATGAAGTATATCTTAAAAGAGATACCTTACTCTGAGTTCACTGTCAAGAGTCCCAAGCTTTGCTGTTTTCAAAAGCTTTAACTAGTCCTACCATGACCACCAGACTGAACTCAGTATGACAGGTGGCACGTGAGAATAAGATAAAATTAGATGACCGATCACTGTGTAAGCTTTTCAAATTTCCATCTGATATTTACCAGAGGAGAGACTCCTTTCCTATCCCCAGGCATGCTCATATTCTCAAGTTGCTCTAGGTGAACCTTAAGAGATGTCTTGGTCAAAAGAACAGCAGAGAAAATTAAACGAGTTCTGGTCTTCTTTAAGAGCCAAAGATGTGAACTGGGGAGTCTACAGACAACTGTCACTGACTGCATGAAAAAGAGTCCAGCACAATACCAGAAAAGCACCCCAGGGAAACTTCCAAGTCCTCGTATGACATGCATGTAAAGGAAGACCCCGTCACCTGCCAGGGACAGGAGCTATCAGTCCTGAGAGATGGCAACATTTCTTAGTAAAGGAGGAAGTCAAGTAAGAACAATGTGAAAAATTGAGGAAGAACATTGGGAAGGACTTAAAAACCAGCAGAAGACATATATAGAGATAGGATAAGAAGATACATGGTACCGACAGTTTATACCACTATATGTTAAAAGGCTGAACATATGTATTATGGTTAAGAGGCTGAAGATCCCCTCACTTAGAATTGAAGAAATCAACAAAATCTGAATTCAAGAATCCCAGAGCTTCGTGGAAGGTGTATATGTGTAGAAATCCATAGATAATTCCTATAATTTTTATATCTATCCTTTCCTGCCAAAAATTTAAATATGACTTTAATTATTGATAATCTGTTTTGAAATGAAGCAACTTAAAAGAATAATCACAGTAATCATAGCAGTGTATTAACTGCTAAACAGCTGCATAATTTTAAAACCATACCTATTCTGCCACTTTACCAAACTAAAAGATACAAATCTCCACAAAAAAGCATCTGAATACTGAAAGTTAAAGATAAATTAAGATTCAATTAAAGGTAGCGAAAAAGTAATGTCCAGTCTTACTCCTGAGTATCTAAGCCATGAAAGGAAAAATGTATGTGTTGGGGAATAAAATAAATGATATTTAAAACAACAGGGTTCTCATACTAAAGCTTCTCAATTCTTCATGAATAAAGGGAAAGACAGAGAATTTCTAGCTCCATGGAAAAGTCCATTTTCCATCTAAAAAAGAAGGACCACACTGAAGATCTGAGCTATACTTACAAAACAAAATGAGTAAAACCGAATTTTTAAGTGATCTAAGAAACCTCTGGTGTTTCTGATTACAAACAAAATGCGTATTTCGAATCGTGTACAGCCCAAGAGTGAAGAAGTATTACCATTGTTTCCTCGGATAAATGCATCTCCATACTTATTCTTCAGTTGTCCATTTACATATTCTTCTGTCTGCTCCAGGGCTATATTCATGTAGCCATCCAAGCAAGCCAGGACCCCTAGAGAAAAATTTAGTTAAAACAATTACAAAGTAAAAAATTACAGGGTCTTAGAATTGACCATCTCTTTATTCATTCACCCTTAGATGTATAACATAAAAATTCACCCTGTAAACAAAACTCAATAGATGTATACACAAAATAAGCCTTTCGTCTGTGCCAATCTGAAGGCAGGCTGGGAAATGCATAATGTGAAAGCAGTTACGCACCCACTACCACAGGACAGGCAACGAACTGTCACTTCTCTCTTGATATATGTGAGCACCACAACAACTTTTAATGCCTTCACAAAAGTAACAATGAGAATATTCCAAGTGAAATGCCATTCTCTGGAAGCTGAGGACAGGAGTAGGCAATTATGCATGGACAAATGATCCACGGTTCCAGCGGCATTTCTTACGTTAGTCACAAAGTGAAATACAGGTCTGGCAGATTTATTTCACTCTTTCACAACACCTACTGTAGCAGATGAATGTACTCCAGGGTTAAGAGGAAGTCTCCACAATCTGTTAAAATAATAGAAGAGGAGACAGCAGGTGCTCCCGAAAGAACATCTCCAAGCTGTGACTCACGAGGAAGAGCAGCTTGAGAATACAGGGCAACATATTGCATTATAACACATTTCACTCTGTTTTGTTACAGAAGAATATCTTCAAATCGAAACTAATAGAGAAAAACATTCCGGGGAGCTTTCAAGGAAACACTTTTGAGTGAATCACTTTAATTGTGTCAAGATGGTATAAATTTTACAAAATGGGATCAAGTGATTTTTTTTTTTTTTCCCAAAAGATGAAAATCTATAAGCTTCTAAGTTGCAGTTAAAGTGTTATTTTCTGGAAAAAAAATAAAGTAAAAAAACATACTACAGATTCAATTTGATTAACTGATTGAGTCAATAGATTCATTTAAAGTCTTAACTTCATTAACATGCTCCTCACTCTCCGCTTCTGCCCCCATTATCCTCTACACAAAAAAACTTTCTTTTAAAAATTGTGTTTGTGTAAGGAAAGCACAGGACATTAACCTAACGAAATTCTGTGAGAAGCAGTGAACTTCTGAAGAACCAGAATGCACCATAAAGAACAATTATTTCCTATCAAAATAAAGCTTGAGATACAACTTCACAGTTCGCTTTCTGCTGTACTATCTTACATCTAAACCACAACCATAAATGAACGAGAAACTTTAAAACATGATACACAAGTATGTATGAAAAGAGTAATTAAAATACAACATTCACCTTTTAATCTTATCTATTCCCATAGCAAAGTCTTTAAAAAAAAAGCCACCTGCCCAGGTTAGTTATATTCTACCCTTCTAGACAAAAAGTACTATAAAAATAGAAAACTAAGCCTTTATTCAAAGGTTACAGAGAAACTGCTACAGAGGTATTAGTTTTTAACCACAAAATAAGGACCTTCTTTAATTTCATAAGTCTCTCTAGATGATGTAAAACATTTGCTCAAACATCACTGAAAGTACAAACATACAAAAGAAAAAAAATATGTATCATGGGAAAGGCTGTTCAGCGCTACTGTTGAACAAAGAAAATATAAATAAAATGCTTTCACTTTTTGCCAATTAGATTGGAAATGATAAGCAAAAGCCAACATCAGTGCTGGTGAAGAACACAGATAATAAAACAATAAATCCAGTATGTAATGGAGGGCTACTTGGCATACACAGAAATCCTAGTCCTGAAGACATATTGAGGCAAGGGCTAATGATCTATGGCAAAAAAGCAAGACTGTTTATGACAACAACAGAAAGATGAACATGTAAGTCTGCTTGTTTTTAATCAGTAAGGAAACTATAATATAGCCACATCAGGAATTGCTATGTGGCCATATATTGTCTGAGAGCTATATTGTCACAGAACTAGATGTATTGAGTGTAATAAAATACAAAACCAGACTGCATGTGCAGCTGATTCTATTTATGTAAAATTAAGTGTATATAGAAAAAGTCATAATCGATACAGAAGATTATCTCTAGATGGTGAAATTTAGATATTTTGCTTTTTTCTATATTTCTCCATTATTTGCTCCTATATTTTTAAAAGTAAAAACTAAAATTTCATAAGGAGAAATATCTTTCCCTAAAGAATTAAGACAAAAAAAAAAAAAGTTGAGGGATGAGCACGCCAATAAAATAGGTACCAAGTAGGTACTAAACACAATGACACCACTGTCAAACATACTCAAATCGAATCTCCTTAGGCCTCATTAAAAGCTCACAGGTAAGAAGCAACATCCCAGACTTAAAATATCTCAGTATTCACTAAGATTCCATTTGTTCTAACATAAAAATCAAATTAAATGGGTAATGTTCTGAAGTCAAAAAAGACAAAGAAGTCAGAGCACAGACGTTTCTTGAAGGCATGAGTCAAGCCTAAGGTTAAATCCTGCCTCTTCTTACTCATTAGGGCTAGGGACAGATCCCAGAGCACTGTGTGGAGGTTAAATGAAAACCGACTTAATGACCAACACACTATGGACACTGTAAGCTTCGGGTAAAATTAAGTCTGCATGTGTGGAAAAAGGAAAAAGATCAAGAGAGCATTACAATTAATTATTCAGAAAAGAGATCTAGAAAAGGCCACAAAATTTTGCTGATGAATTACTTATATGGACATACCTGTGAAATATTCCAAGTAATTTAAGATTCTTAATTTTGTAAGATTAAGGATTTAATCTCTTAAACTGTTCAGAGATTAAACAACTCGCATGAAATGGAATTTGACACCACTCCTCCCATAAAGTTAATGCCAGAGCTTCTCAAGAGGTGTTCTCCACAAGAGCAGAAAGGCGCTTTGGAGACCCAACATGTTAAATGAGTTGTGAGTTCACAGCATAAACCAACACTATCTAAACAGTTGCTTGCTAATCTTCTTGAGCACATCTGTAAAAATGAATGCTGCTGGGCACTGTGCTCTTCAGTACTCAGTTATTTATACCGAGATGACTGGGAATCGCTGGCTATTACTGCGGAGCTTAGGTATACATAATCCCAAACCAGGACAGGAGACAGAATTCACACAATGATACTGGGAGTCAGAAGCACAAACTGCTACTGGCATTTTTTTTTTCCTAGAAGGATAAAGGCAGAAAAACAGGTAAAAACAATGATCAACACACTTTTTTGTCTGCTGGGTACAATTATAAGGTCAATGATAATCACAAAGATGTATTTACTTATTTTTTACATCACTGAGGATAAAACTTGAAAATATTACCTCGATAATCCACTCCCGAATTTAATTTGACCACAACTGGCCTCCCGATGATTTGCTTTAAGAAGTCACTAGGGGTTTGCTTCCGCAGACTCATTTTAACACTCCTGATCAGAAATATGAAAGGGAACAATAAATGTAAAGACAAAATTTAATGATTCCACAAAAATCACTGAAACTCTTAATATCTTTATAGGAAAGCAACTACGAAAGGCTATGTATTAAAGCTCAGTTATTATGTTTAGTGCACTGATCCTCTCGGATGGCTAACACGTCAGTGCGTACTATGAAGCAGGCACTAAGCTGTGCATTGTACGTGCATCACCTTACTCAGGCCCCACAAGCCCACAGGAGGGCCTCACTGGACAGAGCGCTGCACTGGCGGCAGCTCCTGCCATCACTGTCACTACCGTCTCACATACAGTCAGCACATCCATTACGACCACTGCATCTCCACCGTCTAATGCACACCCACTCTATTAAGAGCTCTGTAGGCACTCTCACATTTAATCTTTACAGGAATCTGGGGGGTGGTAGTGACTATCTCCATTTTGCTGATGAAAATAAAGGCACAGAAGGAATAAACAATTTGCTTCCAAATGTAATGAAACCAAAAAGTGGTGGAACATTTGACTTCAAACTAGTCCTATATATTACAAAGTGTAGACAAACTTACAAACTGATGTCTGAATTATTATCTCTGAGAACAATTACACACTTATTAATTCACATGAGCCTTGCTACCCCATGTAGCAGGCACTGTTTTATTGTCACTTTACAAATGAAGAAACAGACACAGAATGTTAAATATCCTGTCCATGGTTGCACAGCTAATAAGTGGACAGTTGGCTATGCTATTAGGCACAACATTAAAGCCTTCTCAAAGTTCCTAATGCACCAAAAATTTTGAATTGCTCGATCATGATCATAGCAGATATAAGCTTTAAATGACAGTCTTAGAATTCAAGAATAAAGAAGCCTGAAAGATAGAAATAGCATTACACACCCAAATTAATCACAATACAATGGACAAACTTGGCACCACTACATTCAAAACACTGTTATATGAGAACTGTATCTCTAAATATTTTGGTAAACAAATTAAAAATAGTTACTTTAGCAAAAACAGAGTAAAAAGAGTATAGAAATTAGTTTCTGTTTCAAGCTCAGCATCATTAATACTTAGTAGCTAAGACTTAAAAATTAGTACTGATAAGATAATTTATTTTATTTATTTTTTTTGAGACAGGGTCTCGCTTTGTAGTACAGGTTGGCCCTGAGCTCAGCCTCAAACTCACATCACAGCAATCCTCCTGCCTCTGCCTCCGGAGTGCTGGGATTACAGGCGTGAGCCACCATGCCCAGCACTATGGTATGTGGTACGGATTACTGCTGGGTGTGAGTCTCCATGCCCAGTACTGTATGTGGTTACCAGGGATCGAACCGGGTCCTTGTGCTTGCAAGACAGGCGCTGGAACCACTGAGCTATATCCCCACCCCCAATAAGATATTTTAAAGACTCTTTCCAAAACTCAAGTTGGTTTTCAACCCAAATATTTATTAAACGTTCTTCCATAAATATCACTGCTTATTTCACCCCAAGTGTTTCTTCTTCTCAGGGATCTGAACTTGGGTTTAGAACTGTTGTCTGCAGATGCGCTCAACCAAATCAATTTGTGCAGGTTCACTAGTCGGAGTAACCTGAAATGCCCAAGTTACTGTTTTTCTACTTGTCCAACAAATACGTGCATATCCACACTATTCAACAAAATTTAAAAACATGTCACACACAAGCTTTGACCTTAGGAATTTAGAGTCTAGAAGAATTATTTAAACTCCTGCTCAAGGGGCACAAGTAACTAAAGTGATCATAATTTAAGTAATTTTTTAAACCAGGAAGTCAGTATCAGTTAAAAATAAAAAAAGAAAACGCAAATTTCAGAAACTATTAGTTTCAGAACCTCCCCCTCCTCCCGCCGCCCCAGGCTTGAAAGTTTTTTTGAAAATATGGTCAACTGACTATTTTGCTCAGTAAATTTTAATTTGGCTTTCCCACGGAATTGGCAGCATTTTTTTTTTTTTAGCTCCATAGTTTCAATAACTAAAATTACAACTACTATTCACTCAAGACTCAGACCACACAGCTACTTTATTTATGCTTTTTTGAGTGCACAGAGAAACATTACAAAGTAAACACTGTAACATACTCAGCCTTTAGTAGTTTAATAACAACAACAAATTTTCCCATTCATCTCTAAACTACCTTATTTATATCTTACCCATGTGCTGTTTTGTAGCTGAATACTTCTAGAAAGACTATCAACTCTGAAGGCCTGATAAAGGCTCCTTCATCTCAGAGTCTTGGGACCATTTTTGTCATAGATGCCAAATACCGTAATGCCAGTTTCTTCAGTAAAAACGGAGAGAAGACTAGCTGTCTTCAGGAGGACTGCTGTGAGTTTGAGGAAAATAAGACTGTCTGGTTAGCATTTAAAAAATACTAAAATGCATTGTGATATGATGACCTAGTTCTTGCGAACCTAATAACTGTAGGGATTAGCGAATTATCCGTAATTTGCCTTCTCCTAGAGTATCTATAGTTTAGGAAAATAAAGAGAATTAAAAGTTAACGATGGGGAATAAAATTACACAAACTTAGACCATCAACTGTAGGATAGTATCTGTTACTTTAAAGATGTTATTAAATTTCCACACCTTTAAAAAAAAGCTGACATGTTCTTCTAAGCCTTCCAGAGATAACATCTTTATTAAGCCTCTTCATTCCAATTAACATAAACCTCTCCTTGAGGCAATCAACACTTCACGGTACACCTACTAAGTGTCAGACACACTGAAGGCACGGCCTTGGGATAAATGCCATGGAAATGGAGAATTTTACTATTCTGTTATGTGACAGGATAGAATCATGAGATGTATCAAGGACAGTGCCCAGTCATGGAAGAGCAGAGGTGGCGTTCAGCTGAAAAGGCAGAAGCCTTAGCAAACACGCAGGCCTGAGTACCTGTAAGGAGAAACGAACAGAAGGAAGCAGTTCACACCCACTTACGGGAGGACGCAAGCCACAGGCTGAGACTGGCCATTTTCCCAAAGGAGTCATCTGGGTCACTTGGGGATTCTATTTAGGAGTCTGGGTAGGACCCAGGAGTCCATTTGCACAGTTGTAGGAGATTAGTATACGCTGGTAACTTTGGGAAATGATGTCACTTGGGAACAGGAGGGTTTTACGCAGGAGCTTGTTTGAGGCCCACCTTCTGCTTCAGGCGGCAGAGTGGAGACAGGCCACCCCACTTAGTTCTGGCACCGTGTAGTTTGACATCTGGCTGCGTCTGATACAATCTGTCACCATCTACTCTTTTTATATTCTTTTCTCTTCAAAAGGCATGTCTGTCTCCTCAAAAAACTATACCAAATGAGGAAAGGATGGTCACAAGTTTTCCATTTGTCCTGCAGAATATCTACATTCTGGTAAATCTCTTGCAAAAAAATTTTAAACTTATTTGCAAAGAGTATAGCTGCCTCAAATGCATTTTATCCATCATTCAGGAGAGCAGTGTCTTTTACATTAGTCTTCATTAGGCTTTCTTGGTACTCCCTGTTCCTTAATGACTTGCCTATAAATCCATTTTGCATGAGTAAATTGGTCTTGACACCACAATTTTTCCCATCACTTGGCTCAAGTAATTTTAAGTTTTCATTTTTTTAAACTGGATAAGGCAGAAGGAAAAGTTCTGACAATTTCTAAAGCAAGAGATAAGACTGCTGAGCCATAAACATGGAAGAGGAAAAAGACCTCCCTTCCACAGGGTCACCTTGGTAAAACTTCTCCATGAAAAATCAAAGCCATAACCATAACCACCTGCTATGACTCTTGTCCCTCCCTGACTCCTACACAGGCTCGTTTTAAATGACCTACTTTCCTACGTGGCTATTAAGTCAGAGGTAGTATATTTCCAGCCAGAAGCCACTGAGACGTCTAGTATGAGAACATCCATAAACTGCCCTACAGATAGCTTCTCTTCTTAATTGGGGGGAGGAGGATAAATTTTGTTCATCCAATGATATGCCAGGCCACGACAGATTCACAAGCAGCTTAGACACCCTGTGAGATGGAAAGCAGAAGTAGCACCTGTCCCCAAAACTCAAGCCCTTTGAGAGGCACAGGATTTTTTGGATTTGAGAGTGGTCAGGAGGACAAGGAGACCTCTTGTTGGAGAGTCACAGCACAGTCCGAAAAATACCTGTACATCAGCCTGCAAAATTTGATGGCCAAACAGAAAGAAATATATCTGATGTGATTTGAGCTGTGCTATTAAGATATGAAAATTTTTATTTTTAGGTAATGTTTACTTGTAAATGTTTACTCACCCTAGAGTATTAACAGTTGGGAGTGAAATGAAGTTTGAAAAGCAAATATTTACAGGGAAGACATACTATTACAACTCAGGTAAATGCAGCACTGGACCATCAGTGTCTGAAGGGGTACACACAATGAGAACAGCTTTCGAGACAGTTCTGTTCTGAGACAGTGGAGGGCCTGTGAATGCTTCACACCAATTTTTCCTCCCCAGGCAGGAAGGCTACTCCTTTCCCTCTTTGCAAGGGCCAAGTGAGTCCCTTCATAGCATCTCTTCCCATTCTCAGTCACAGCCCTTCTCAGGCTATTTTGTCATTTTCCTCTTTACCAACAGCCTCTGAGTGTACCAGGTCAGGGAACGTCACCCCAGGTCAGGGAACGTCATACTCATTTGGCATCACCCATACCTAACCAGACTGTCCAAACCTGTGGGAAGCCATTCAAGGCCGGGGCCAAGAAAACTCTGTCCCATCCCCTCCCTGCTCTTGCCTATCCAAAGTGTGGGCGGAGACACTGGTACAGGATAATGCACTCACTTCAACAGCCACCAACCTTGTAATATCTCTACCACTGACCACCAAATAACAGAGGGAGAAGGGCAAATAGAAACACTTCTAGGTTGTTCAAAACAATGGGGCACCCAAGGCAACAGAGATGTTTGTTCGCATGCAGATTCCTACAGTCCACTCAGAAAAGGAACACGGCACTTTATATTTTATAAAGTCCCCTCGAGTGTTCCAATAGGCCACTGATTCTCAAGTAGAGGTAATTTTTATGCCCATGCGCCACAGCACATGGAAACGTCACTGTCCGGAGACATTCTACCCCATCATGACTGAGGAGGGTGGTATTATGGCTCCACAGTGCAGAGGCCAGGGATGTTGTTTAACATTCTACAACACACAGGACGGTCCGCCACAACAAAGGATTATTTGGCCCTAAAATGTCAATTGTGACTGAGAAATGTTGCTTTAAGCACTATTAAAAATGAAACAATAAAAGTGTTCTCTTGTCTTAAAGCAAGAAGGAGTTGAAAAGAACTCTTGAAGGTATAACAAATGAAATGAGAACCAACAGCTGTGGGCTAATCAGATAATGGGACATAAATTAGTCAGCTCTCCATATACGTGGGCATTTTATGAATTCAGCACAATGGGCCCCCAAAACACTCAAAAAATTCCAGTAGATCTATCTCAGGTGTATCCATACTTAACATGTACATACTTCCAGTCATCACTCCCTGAACATGGTATTAGAAATGACTTAAATTATATGGATGGACACACATATATGCAATTACGTTATTGATTTAAAGAACTTGAGAACCCACAGATTTTTGTATCTGCCAGGTGATCAGACACCAATTCCAATCAGATACTAAGGGACAACTATATAATTTATTAGGAATATTTTATTCTGACACAGAGATTGAGAACTACTGTCAAAATCTCAAGGAGGCTGCCATTCTAACAAAGGGATACCTAGCCCTGACAAGACAATGGTCAGATTCTCATTTTTCACTGCTACAGTTTTCTCAGTTATGATTAAAAATCTATTACTCAGTACAATTCTCAAAGGAGAGAATAATCCAAGTGACATAAATGTGTTTCAAAAACTCTGCTATCTAGTAAGCCACAGTTCAGTGAGAGAACACCTAGGCAGCAGACAAGGGTACTCACTTGGGAGGCAGGAAACCTGAGTTCTAATTCCAGCTCTGCTACTTAACTGGTTGTATGACTTGCGTAACTCATCATTTCACCTCTCATGGCCCCAGGTTCCTCATCTGCAAAATAAGGGAGTGATGCCAGATGACCACAGAAGTCTCTTTCTGCCCTAACGTTCAGTTAGCCTAGGCCAACTTCAGTAACACGCACACTCGACCTCCTATGAAAACTATGTACAAAATGCAAGCAAACAAGCAGAATCACCATACATCACTATCAATAACAACAATGAAGACGGTAATCTCAAAGAGAGGCACTGCTTTTACTAGTTTTAAGTGTTAGAAATGTATTAGATGCTCCCAAGTTTCTGCTCAAACAGGCACAATCATATGTGAATGATGTATGCTATTTCTTTGGTAAGAACCACGTGGCAATGTGCCTGCTTGCAGACCTAAAGGACTTAGCAGATCAGATTATCTACTGATCACACTTCCAAGACTCTAGTTCAAGGGAATAATCTGAAATGTATTTATCAAAATATTACCCAGGATACTACATGAAGTGAAAATTCAAAAGCAAGCTAACTGTCTTAGGTGGGACCTACACAATGATGAAAACAGTGAAACAAAATCAGAAATACTTCAGCAGAGTTGTTAAACTGACATGACAAATATAATAAAGCGGACACTGCCAAAGTAGAAGCTAGCACATAGACTGGAAAGAGACTGTAGGTGGAAGAGTTCAGTAACTAGTGCATTCTTGACCAGTTTTCTACATTTTCAATTTTTCTACAACAATCATATATCAATTATTAAGGACACATTAAGTCTCAATCAGCGCTATCCGCAACATCTTAATCTTAGACGCCACAACGCACACCTCACCTGCTATGTACATCCACGCACGCGCGCGCGCACACACACACACACACACACACACACAGCCTTTCGAGACAGCAACTACAGATTTGACAACTCGGTAAGAAAGACTAGCTCACATTAAGTCTCAATCAGCGATATCTGCAACATCTTAACCTTAGACGCCACAACGCACACCTCACCTCATGTACACCCACACGCGCGCGCGCACACACACACACACTTTCGAGATAGCAACTGTAGATTTGACAACTCGGTAAGAAAGACTAGCTCTTACTTCCTAGGGTTAGGCCCAACCACCTCTATGGAGCGGAGGCCCAGCAATTTCCTGCAGCCCGGGCTTGGGTCTGTTTTCCCGCCAAACCCCTGGTTAGTGCTGGGGTCTGCGGAAAATGCACCACAGGGAACGGCCCAGGAAGCAACCAAGGAGGCCGGGACAGGCCGCTCCTCTCAGCGCGGTCTAGGCGCCTTCCACCAGGGACATCCAGGGCACGGCAGGTGCGGGAGCTGTGGCGAGGCGTCCGCTCTGCCGTCCCGCGCCCGCTAGGCCTCGTCCAAGGCTGGCTGCAGCGGCCGACTCCCGCCACGCTGAAACAATGGGGCAGCGAGCCAGAAGCTGCTCGCGACCCCGCCCTTGGCCCGCGCGGCCGTCCGCTCACCTCGCCGCTTGGAACCAGAACCCTGACTCCAGGCGCCCCACAAACCAAGGCACCGCGACCGTCTCCGAAAAACACGAAACCGCCCAGCCGGCGGCTCTTTCCTGCCTCAGCCAATCAATGCTTTCCACACTACGGTAGCCCGCGAGGTCCGAAAAGTCCGATCATTCCGGAGCGCGCAAATCCTAAACAAAATTGAGATGGGATCTTTTCGCTAAGATTTCTTAACAGAAGTGAAAGGAATAACTTGAAGTCGTAGGAAACGGGAATATACTATTAAAATAATAGACAGTGAGTATCAAGAAGTAATTTACAAAAAATAAAACAGCCTTAAATTTTGAAGTCCACCTTTGGATTTTAAATATGTAGTTGCTATTAAC
The DNA here is from genome assembly GCA_004026965.1 of Petromus typicus. Classification (NCBI taxonomy): domain Eukaryota; kingdom Metazoa; phylum Chordata; class Mammalia; order Rodentia; family Petromuridae; genus Petromus; species Petromus typicus. Next base: position 12,784 of record PVIR01014924.1, on the reverse strand, counting down.
AAGATAGTGGTCCAATTAAAGCCATCAAGGTACTTCCAAATTATAATGGCATAAATTATCATTCAGTAAAAAACTCCTTCAAATTGGAGATGATAACAGATACTTAATTGCTGTTGTGAAAACTTGGTTTGGAAATGTCTGTGAATTCTCAATATTCTTGGAGAAGAAAAAGAAAATGATTCTCTGCACATGAACCCTCATCAGCTTAAAATTTACACTTTAATTTATAAAATAACATATAACTCAGTTGTACTGAAATATCTTCAAACGATAGATCCTTGTGTGATGACATCTAAGATGAACTTTTTTCTAAGACAAAAAAGTGGGTTCCCCTTCTTTTAAGTGCCTCTTAGCTAAAGGCAAAAGAAATGAATCTCTGATTGAAATCGCGGAGCGAACAAGTGGGCGTGGTTTAGTAAAAAGAGACTTTCTCCTATAAAAGCTCAGGCTGGGTAAAGATTTATTGAAAAGGCTAAAGTTGAAGTTCTCACAGTTAGATGAATATAAACTTTGTGTTATTTAAATTAAAGAAGGAACAGCAAAGAACAACCATAGAATAAAGGCCTGTCCTTAAAGTCTCCATAAAAGACATGAAGTAGTAACACATTCTTCACTGATTGTTTTAATCATTTAAAAAAATGAGTTTATCGACTCGTAACTGCTTTCACTTTGCCCCCGAGCCGGAATGAGCCATTAAGCCTTGTTGGTGAGCAGGGAGAGATGAGTTTTCAGGGCCTGGGTCATCTGCTGAGCAGCTGCCACCTTTTTCCAAAGGACATCATTGTATAAGAGCCCAGCTACACAAACGGCTCAAGCCAACAAACTTGTAACAAATGTGATTTCAGAACAAAACAAAACACAAAGTGGTTGTTCCCAGAAATCCCTCAGCAGTTTACAATTAGCTTGTACTAACTCATGAGGCAACTTTCCACATTTCACATGTGGTTTTTTCCCTCAGCATCTTTTATTATGTTACAAAGAAAGTGTATGCAAGATTTATTCTTAATACCAGTTCAAGAACTTCAAAACCCTAAACATAAACCTCACTTTATTAAAGGAGCCTTAAGTCATAATCTGGCAAGGTCTGGTTTAGCTTGCATAGTTCAGTTGTTACGATTGACAGACCTACACTGACACTTCATTATTATCACCAAAGTCCGTAGTTTACAATAAGGTCCACTCTTGGTGTTGTCGATTCTGGGAAATACATAACAACTGGTATTTACTGTTACCGTATCACACAGAACAGTTTACTGCCCTAAAGCCCTTCTATGCTCCATCCACCTCTTCCTTCCCCAACTCAGAGTAAGCACTTATGTTTTTATTGTCTCCATGTTTATTTCACTTCCAGAATGTCACGTAGTTGATAATACACACACTGCACCACCCCAGTGGGCAGCCTCTTCTCATGAGCTCCTTTCATTTAGTAAAATGAGTCTAAGAATCTTCCTTATCTTTTTACATCTTGATAATTCATTTTTTGAAGTACTGAATAATACTCCCTCTGGAAATATACCCAGTTCTTTGCTTATTCATTTACTGAAGGATATCTCTGTGGTTTCCAAGCAAAGAAAGCTACAGCCATAGGTGGGAATTGTGCAGAGTTTAGTTTGGAATTCGTTTGGGCCAATATGAAGCAGTATGGTTTCTGGATCAGATGGTAAGAGAACGTATAGATTTGCTAGAAACTGCTGAACCGAGTGACCTTGTAGTGTAGCTGTCTCATTTTGCATTCCCATTAGCAGTAAACGAGAGATCCTATTCCTCCACATCCTCTCCAACATGTGATATTTCCAGTGTTTTACCTTTGCCATTCTAATAGGTGTGTAGTGGGTTCTCCCTGTTGCTTTGATTTGTGATTCCTTGATGACCTATCATGTGAAATACTGTTTTTATGCTCGTTCTAAATCTGTAAATCTCCTTTGGTGAGCTATCTGCTCAGGTATTTGGCTTATTTTTGAATCAGGTTGTTCTTTTTTTATTGTTGCATTTGTATGGTTTGGGTAATAGTCCTTATATCTTTTACAAATATTTTCTTCCAGGCTATGGCTTGTCATATCACTCTCTTAAAGATATTATTCTTATAAATGCTGATATACAAATGCTGATTCTTACAAATGCTGATATAAATTTTAAGATAAGCTCTTGTTATTTCATTGTTCTACATATAGTTTTTTATACCTGTGCTTTTGAATAACTATGTCCTTAAGTGTAATGTCTGTAAGAGAAAGTATCACAACTGGCTTATTTTTTTAAAGCTAACAATCCTATGAATACATGAATGACAATGATTGTGATGATGGTGATAAATACAAACATTGAAACAGATTGGCAAACACTCTCCAAAGCAAATTTGCAGATTTTAATATTTAACATTGGTGTTAAGCTTCTGAAACAGTGACTGCTTTTGCTCAAGCAATGCATTATCTAGAACGAAATGCTGGCCCTGATCTAGACTGTTCCAACTGTCTTCCGACAATAAACTCATGCTGCTCTAGTTTGGGGCACTTGAAGCCATTGTTGTCTATCATTCATCTGATATGTAGAAATTAAATGTGAAAGAAAATGGGAAAGACTCTTTATAGCTGTTGAATATCTTCTGAGAACGCATGTTGGAATGGTCTTCCAATATGGCTGAACCATTTTACATTCCATTATTGACTGATTGGCAGATTTCTCAGAAAAAGCAATATGTCTTTTGTCTTTACTCAAAGCAGGGCTGTATTCTACCTCATTGGTACTTGGTTTCATATGTAACATTTAAGATATTTAAATGTTTAGATATCATTGGCCATCATTTTAATACAATTTGAATTCCAAAGAGATGGGCCCAGGACTAGAACCCTGTGAGTAAAAACTTCTAAATACTGCCGTGCTTTATGCTGTACCATGAACTCCACGAACTCTCTCAGCTGTAAAATTCAGTGAAATCGGTGTGAAGCTGCCCTTGTATTTTAATCAAGATGAACTTGAAAGGTGAACATTTTAAGTGGGAGAAATTATTTATAATTTGGTAATAAAAGTTTATGTCTAACCCTCCAAATTTCATACATCTGCTATGTGCTAACGCTGAGATATAAAGCAATGGAAGTTGCCTTTACATTTGGCCTGATATGAAAGGTCATAAATTAGAATGATAGCATTCGTCTTCTTTCCTAGCTCACGAAATTTCCATATTAACATCTTCACCTCAAACATAAATGGTTACCCAGCTACAAAGAAAAGAGTTGTATTGGCCTTTGTGAATTATAGTTTCTGTTGGAGATCTGTGCTGCATAAGGGGACTACTCAGCTCTCAGTGCAGTGTACCTATTCCAGCCAAGCTGATCCTACCACAGGGAGGCTAATTAAAACTGTATGGCCAAGTTAAATCAATAAAAAACAGTATATATATAAATTCAGATATATTTTAAATATCAGCAAATAGTTTTCAAGGTATGCAATTCCTTTAACTCTTATGAATGTATTTTTATGTCTTCAAGGGATTTTTTTCTTCTGCTAGAATGCCTCTATGTTTGTTTGAAATAAACTTGCTTTCAATTCTTAAAATGTCTGTTTTCAATCTGGTTTTAACTGATAATGTGAAAACTATGATTTTTTTTTTACTGCAGAAAAAACCCACACAACTCATAGTATTAAGATATACAGTAATGAAATTCATTCCAAAATATTGATGACTTGGACCAGTACTGTATGTTTAGACTTTTAAAAAAACATGTTTATAGCAAAAAACAGATGTCCTTAATTTTCCAGTATGAAATATCAAATCCATATGCTTTCATTGTATAAATTTCTTTCACCAGCCCATTGGTATTATTAAAAATGCAATATAATTTAAATTAGCAAGGTCAAGACTAAGAATAACTTTTGAATTTTGGGGCTTCACCCAGGAGGAATGCAAAAATTTAAGTGCAAATGTTAGTTCTCAGTGACTCTTGGCATTAGAATCCATTTTCCCTGATTTGAGACTAATACATATTATGTGAAAATTTAGTAATGTAGTAATTTGAAAATTGCCAAAATTGCAGCATGTCTTAGTCCATTGATGGTACTATAACAAAATATCTGAAGCTAACTGATTTATTAGTAGCAGAAATGCACTTCTCAGATTGGAGACTAACTCCAAGAAAAAGGCACCAGGAGATAAAGTATTGAGTGGGAGCTGATTCTTGGGTCATAAATGTCACCTCCTAATTTCATGCTTATGTGATGGAAAGGAGCAAGGAGACTCTCTTCTCTTGTAAAGGTACTACTCCCAATCATGAGGGAGACCCCCTCTTGACTTAGTCAGCTCCTCATATCTTAAAGTGATCACACTGAGAATTAGGTTCTAGCATATGAGTTGGGAGAATACTAACATTAGGGTCATTGCATAAACTCTTTCATCTCTATTCTGTTTGTTTCTTCGAAGTTGGCTTTTCTTGTGATCTCCTCTCAGGATAAATGGATGTCTCTGCGCTAAGAAGCACATATGCTCACATAAGACTCTCAAGAACAAAGTCCATACTTGTCTCTTTTGTTGTTTTTCAAAAAATCTTGGACTAGTATGTTATATATTGTGAAATAGAAAATACTCAAAGTGAAATAAGGTGAAGGGGGAAAAATAATGAGATTATAACAAAACAGAAAGGAAACAAATTTTATGTATATAGGGGAGTGGTAGGGTGGGTAGGGCTATGGGAAAAAATGAGAATTAAGTTGTGTCCTATACTGGTACAAATACACATTGTGGAGTGCAATTATGATGTGTATATGTAATGTACCAATAAAGATTTCAATTTAAAAAATCTTGGACTAATATATGGATATGTCTCTAGGTCAGCCATGAATAAGAAGTGATTAGTTGTCTTGTAACACACAATACTGTCCTGTTTTCATATCAGCCCCCCAAGCTGGAAGCTAGGTGTGGTGGTGCACATGTGTCATCCCAGTTTCTCTGGAGACCAGGGCCACTGATGTGAGGCATATGAAGTAGCCCCAGGGACACTGAAACCAGAATGGTGATTGCCAGGGGTCTGGACAGAAGCAAATGGAGAGTAACTACTCAATGAAGTTTAAGTTGTGTAAGATTAAAAAAAGGTTCTAGAGATCTGCTGTATAACTGCATAGTTAGCAATACTCTACCTTGTACTTCAAATTTGTTAAGAGTAATTATGTGTGCATGTTGACTGCAATGCATAATGATGATTGTAATAATAATAATAAACAGAAAAATGAAAAAGAAAATGAACATGGGATGTCATGGGTTGTAGATGACTCAGTTTGAATGTTCCACAGTTTTAGAAGCCAAATCATTCTCTGCCATCCCTGGAAAGGTCTCCACCACCCAGACAATCAGAATGATGGCAGGTCTCACAAGGACGAGGTCACAGGGGATGTACCTATTCTGATTTCCAAGAGAATCAATTCGATCGACCATAGCGGTGACCTGTTTTATACCAATATTGTTTGTATTGGTTTATTTTAAATTCTGGTGTTGAGGACCAACATTTAAAGAGCTTCCCATATGCAAAGCAGGTGCTCTGCCCTGAGCTACACCCCAGCCCCTCCGTTAGCATTATTTTGTCATGATTTCTGATGCAGTTATGCTCTGCCGTGGACTTGGATCTGGAAGGGCAATGAGTGTTTCCAAAAGGATTTGTGTCCCTTACTGCTGACAAACTTACATTTTATTACTATTCCAACACATCCAAAGCTGAGTCAGTCAGAAGGTTACTCCAAGTCTGGGGAAACTGATGGTGTATTGAAGACGGATCAAGACTGAGGTGAATATGAACATGTAAAGGGACAGCTTGGTTATTCTCAAGGCCTAAGGTGAGCCCTGAATGCTACGCGGTCATTTCCTTTCTTTTTTTTAAGGAGATTGGTTTATGCATATCACACAAGTGTGGCATATTTTGTGTAAATACATTTGAAAGAATTACAAACTTTCAAAATCCTCCAACTTATCTTTCATTTCACCACATCCAAGAAACAGTATGCAAGGGCAGGGTTTTCCAGGCATTCGTCTTGCTTTTCATCATTCTTGCTCTTGTTCAGCAGGATGCATAGTTGCATAATTTAATTTTCTTATTTAATTATAATCTGTGAAGATCTTTACATAACTAAGTATATAATCATTTTCGTAGTAGTGTAATACTCAACAATTTAACACCTTCACTATTAAACAACTATATATTTTGAGTTCAATGCTATTAGTAATGACATATATTTAAGTATATCTGTATGTGGCCATTTTATATATATATATATAATACACATATGTGTACATATATTATAAACACATATATGTTTACTTGTATGTGTCTCTATTTCTCATCAGAGTATTTTCTTAGATGAATTCCCTAAATATAGAATACTATTCCCAGTAATTTGCATATTTTAAAAGATACTTTGCTATAGGCTGTGCCCTAGAAAAGCAGATTTATACCTCTGACAGAATAACATAGCAGTTATAAAAACTATAAAAACATAGCAGTTTTCAAAAATAGTCTGGCTGGTTTGTCAATGCCTACTTGCTTTTCTGTTTTCATTTGCGCAGTATAAGCTCTTTTAAGGCAGGAGAACATCTAGCCACTATTGTATCTTAGCACCTAGCACCTATGTAACTTTGAGTATTTCTAGTATTCATAATTTCATGTATGTGTTAAAAGACACTGAACTGTATACACTTCAGACTATATAGTGCCAGGAATTCCCTTCCTAACATGTAGCAAGTGCTCCCTATTTTCCTAGGTATTGTTTAAGCCATTTTGTGGGTAAGATCTACCTCCAAACATACACAGTGAATTTACAATAATTATCATGACAAAGCTATAAATGAGTTGACTGAGGCTCAGAAAAGAAACTATCCAAGTTCACTTGTCTAATATATTTCAGATCTGGAATTTGAACCCAAGCAGCTGATCTCCAGAATTCATGACTCTATTAACACTTAGTGAAATAGTAATATTTTTACTATTCCTCATTATCCATAACTAAGACTTTGTAACAGGCTTGGAATTCCCGGCTCTGGGTTTTTCCCAAAGTTGCAGTCAAAAGGTGACCAGAGCTAAAAATTTACAGTGGGTTTTTGCACATGGAGGTTGGCCCATTTCTATTTGTGTGCTCCTGGGGTCACTCAATACGATCTCTCTGCAAGGGCTAGTTATGCTTCCTCCCAGCATGGCAGTCTCGGATCGTCAGACAACTATATAGTCCACCAACCTCCATGGTGGTGGAAGACTATTGGAAGGAGCTTTTGAGCACAATAGATGGAAGTTTTCAGTGACCCAGCCTCAGAAAGCACACAATGTCACTTCTGCCATGTTCGACTGATCAAGAGTGTCACCAAGAACTCTCCAGTTTCAAGGGAGCCATTGATTTCACCTCCGCACTGCAGAAGCAACCAAATCACGTTGTAAAATAACATGTGAGTGAGAGATCTTGCCATCTACTTTGAAAAAATAGTCTGCTGGATAACTAAGAATTTCTTCCCTCCATGAAACATGCTTTAAAATTCATTTTTGCTACAGAGCTGATAATGGGTGAGCTGATTCACTCTTGTTTGTCAGCAACCCTCCCTTCTGATTGATAGAATATACTTACAAAATGACACATTGGCAGCATATATTTATAGGATGGCAGTATAGTTTATTGCTCTGGAACAAAATGAACTGGCTAGCCTATATGTAAATTGAGTCCAGGACCCTGGCCTCAGTATTAAGAGTTTTCAAGTTATCTGTAGCATTCCAACCCTTTCTCAGCCTCTAAAGGATCATGCTTATTGCAAAATTGGTTTATTTTTTTCATCCATACAAGAATCAAAGGCAATGCTGCTGACTGCAGCGGGGCGGTGGCTCCTCAGTGAGGCCAGAGAAGCCCAGTCAAGTGCTTACCTCTGGCAGCAAGCCAGCAATAAAGGGCCGAGAGCAGAAGGGCAAAGGCCACTTGACCTCCTCCCCGTGCAAGATGCCTGCTGCAGCAGCCTGTCCCTTTTCAGCTGTGATTTTATTTACTAACCAAGGCTGATTTAGGAAGATGTTTGGAGGGCCCAGGAGTGCCTGCTGGAGGCTGCAATCCTATTTAATCCTTGGTTGTAGGTAAAAAAAAAATGTAAAGGTCCCCAGAAGGGATATGTTTGGAGTGATTAAGTCACTCCTGGTGGCCCCAGGATGTTTCTTGCTCTTGGTTTGTTTGTTTTATAAAGCTTGTCATTGATTTCAAAGGGGTGGAGTCACTGCATTTCTGGGTAAGCCACCATGGTCTCCCTGATAACTAGTCCCTGGTGTCTGCGAGCAGTCAGCAACCACTCCAGGCCTTGACTTACCACCTCTAGATTCAGAGACTGGCTGGACCATTGACCCATTTATGTGAATATGTCACTGTAATTTCCAGGCGAGGTGGCAACCAACAGTAACATGTGCTATCACTGCAGATGACTGACAGGCCAGCGAGACAGAAGCGTTCTTACCTCCAAGCCAAACTCTGTGAAACCCCAGAGGCTGAGTCTCCCCCCTTCCCTTGAGAGAAGGATCATTAAGTCAGGAGTTCCCTTGAGTGCTGACTGGATTTGTTACTTAGAATGATGATTTGATTTCATTTTGAATTGTGATTCCCACGGTCTAGACTCCCCTCAGGTAATTTTCCGGGTGATGGAGTCCGGACTGCCATTTCCCACCATCAGCTTCTATACACTGTCATTAGTTGTAAGTTGTTAACTTTTGTAACATGGTCTAAATTTTGTAAGGCAGAGAAGGGACTGGGCTTTCTCCTGAGAATATTCTCTTGATAACTTAAAACACTGCTTTGCCTCACTAGATAGCTGAGTGCCCCCAATTCCTCAACTTGCAACCTTGCCAAAGAGGGTTTCTTACCTTGAGGACAAATGGAGTCTTGTTTCCTGTCTTCATTTTATTTCAACATATTTGCAAATGTTGGCTACTGAGTTCACCTGGATTTCCTCCTGTTCTCACTCACACACCCAGTACAGCTGAGCAGGTGTGTCTTCAGGGATGAGGTATACACAGAGCAACTGAAACAGAGCTACTGTGGACTGTCTGAGCCCCAGCAGTCTCCAGAGAGGTGTTTAGTTTTGCTCTTGACACTACTGGATAGTTGATTGCATGTCCAAGTCTTTCTGAACTTGTCTGAGTGTGACTCCTTTTAATTGGATTAATTTATTAATCTACCTGTGCCTTTCTAGCCAAAATTCAAGTGGCCCAGACTTGCTGACTTACAGATAAGCCCCATAACACAATTATTCCTCAATTTACCATGGAATGTTACAGTGGAAAGTTTACCATGTCAAAGCAAGAGAGGAAGAATTGTATCATTTCTATTCACGTGTCAGTATGATACAGAGACATTTGTACTTTAGCCTTTCTGAATGTATCAGTAGTTTATTCCCTGCCATGAAAACTCACCAATTTGTCAGCTTTGAGAAGTTCAATTATCTGAGGCTTTACCAGTCCACAGAGTAAGGTGACCACCAAACAGATGTGCTGCTTTTTCTCCTTAATGGAATGCCCCAACTAACACTATGTTGATTTTAGTGGTCACTTCTGTAGTATTACTTCTTCAATAACCACCAAGACAAAATAAACTTCTGAACTGAACCTAAAGGTGGAATTGAGAATCACTAATTTGCTTCACAGATGGATGGATGATCCTTAGTACTTCCAAAATCCAAGTCCACAAAGTAGAGGAGGGAAGGTTTATTTGAGGTCACTGTGTAGAAGTTTCAGTCCACAGGCAGCTGGCTCCAAGCGGGTGGCATATCAGAAGCTCGTGACAGAGGAGGCTTGTTCGGAGCATGGCCACCAGAAGCAGCCAGACTTCTTTCTTCTTTCCCTTTTTATTCCATTCAGACTATGAGCCCATTGGTTGGCACCTCCCACACCCAGCGTGGTCTTCCCTCTTCGGTAAATCCATCACCCACACATAGAACTATGCTACATCAAACAGTTGGCTAATCTGATACCATACAGCTGTGATCTGCCCACCTGCCAAAAGCCCCCCTTATGAATGCATAAGGTTTTGGGTGGGGGAGCTGTAACATATGCCCTCAATAGTGTTTCATTTTTTAAATGTGGTTAGAAACTAACCCTCACCCCCCATGAATAAGGTTCCTATACCTCACCTTACACAGGTTTGACACAGACAGGTCAAACAAGTTCTTATAAGCAATTGATTATATAGTGACAGTGTTAAAAAGTATGAAGAACGAGCTTATATCAAATGCAAGGGCTGTTTCATTTGTGAATTGAAGGTGAATTGTGGGTTAAGTATTCCTTTGCCACTTTTCAGACTGGACAACTAAAAGTGAAGGGCGAAGATCACTGGATATGTGTAATGATTTACTAGAAAGTGAGTGTGAAATGCGTGCACTCGTAAATCTTACCCCAGCTGTATTTCCTCTCTGAGGTATGCCAGGCAGCTTTTTAAAGCCTGAATTTTAAAAACTTTAAAAAAGAGAGTGCCATCTTTTCCAAATTTGCTTATATAACACTCAGCTAAGAAAATATATATTTATTTCCTAAAGTAATTTCATTACTAGAAGTCTCCCTCTTTCCCTTTGACAGTAAAACAGAATGCTTATCTTCATATTTTCATAATGAAAACTCCCCAAGCTCAGGCTACTCTGGCAGATTTACAACCTTTGAGCAGGAGAACTGACAGGCATTTTAATATAAAAGGAGATATGATGTCTTTAATGTACAGTGATGTCACTTATAACAAGGTAGAAGCTGGCTTCTGCAGTTGCAATCAGCATAACAACTCAGACCCAGCTGCTGCAGAGGAGACCTTTCAACCAGAGAAAGGTCACTGATAACACAGAAAAGCAGGGACTCTGCCACTCAGGTGCAAGGGCACTCTACGAGGTGGTGGTAACCAGCCTATTGAGGATGTGCATTTGCTGCAAGAAGTTGAAGCTAGGTCTGTCTAGACAGAGCTGACCTTGAGAAGGGAAAGGTGAGGCATAGTACTGAAAGGGTAATGAAGATCCTCCAGGGAGTGTTAAAACGAAGCTGGATTGCCATTGACCATCTCTCTCCCCTTATTCTACCCCAAATAGGTCTCATAAGTTGAAAGTGATATTGACAGCCGCACCGTCATTAGGAGACCGCTCAATTATTACGCCTGGAGAAATGACAGTAAGAAAATGCCAGATACTAGCCATCTTTTATTTGCAAATGAGGCCTTAAAGGTTTAGCATTTGGGGTAGAAAATATTGTTTCTGGTTTTGAAAGAGCTTTAAATTCCCAGGGACTGTTATTCAGATGTCCTTGGCCTAAGTACCTACTTAAAATCCAAATGCTCTTGTGACTGAGCGGGAAGGAGTTGTATCAAAGAACCTAAGAACTGCTACACGGCTAAGTGCCTCATACGTGAGAAAGGGCCTTCCAAAGGTTGCCTCCCAGGGTATCCCAGGAGCATCCTGTGCCTCGTTAGACAGTGGGGCTGGTGCAAGCTTTCCCAGCAAATCTCTAGTCTGTAAAAACTGCATAGGTTCTTGCAATTCAAACAAAGTTTGATTTGCTTAGCAAAATTTGTAGAAGTACAAGGGTTAACTTAACAACTTAGAAGGTTTTGCCAGCTCAGGGGATAGCCAAGCACTTAAAAATTGCCAACACGATTAAATGTACTTCACTTTAATTAAATGTAGGCACATTCAGCCATCTACACATTCAAAATTAAGTGTCAAAGATTTATTGTGTAAGGGAGCCAAACAGCAAAGGCAAGGGTCAGAATTGACCAATATCACAAAGGGCTATAATTTTTTATTATGTTATTATCTAATTAATTTTAATGCAGTGGGACAGTGGTTATGAGCTTGAGCAGGCAGTGCTGGATTAGTGTGTGGCCCTGCCACTGCAAGTTAAATGACTGGGAAAAGTTGCTTTATTTCTGTAGGTCTCCATTTTACTGTATGTGAAGTGGGAATGATCTCTCCACTTACTTCACATGATTTCTGTAAGCACTAATTGGGTTATTAAAGAGAAACCACTTCCGTTCGGTCCAACCACTCAATTGCTGCAAGTCCCTACTATTGCAATTATTAAAAACAGATAAATATCCACTTTGGTGATGTGTCTTATGTTACAATAGTACTTATAATACTTTTGTTCTTTTTTTTTCCAAAACAAGACCTCATTATATAGTGCAGGCTGGCCTTGAACTCAGTATGTAGCCTAGACTGGTCTCAAACTGGTAATCCTTCTGCTTCAGGCTCTAAAGGGCTGGGATTGCTGGTCATCTCTTCTAAAAGGAAGAGATAAAAGGTTTCTGGATGTCTCACTGGAGGAGGAGACAGGATAAGGATGTGGCCAGAGTTCTGGCACAGAACTCACAGCTAGGGAATCCTAGTCTTTGTCTCTAGCTCTAAGTGGGCTGACAGGCGATAGGAGAGATTTCCCACTCAGTGCAGGTGTGAAAACCAAACAACAGTTTTGGGACATAGGTAGCAAGGTCCTACAGGAGCCTGACCAGATTTCACCTTGAAGATTTGAAAAACATTTCTTACAGCTTTCCACAGCTTTTTGGCGGAATGGGAGAATACAGGCAAGGTGCTGGGGTTTAATTAGTGGCACTGCAAACAAAAGGAAAAATAAAACATTGAATTAAAAAATAAAAATTTTTTGGGCCGGGGAGTTAGCTCAGTGGTTCCGGCGCCTGTCTCGCAAGCGCAAGGACCCGGGTTCGATTCCCCGGTAACCACATAACAATACTGGGTGTGGAGACCCACACCCAGCAGCAACCAGTACCACATACCACAGTGCCGGGCATGGTGGCTCACGCCTGT